>OX419335.1:42935524-42940524 GCA_948470475.1 Galaxea fascicularis | reverse complement strand
TTTCGAGAATCAAATATCTAGCATTCCTCTCTTTCTACTGTACATTCTATTCATCCAAACGTTAAATTCAATTCAGCCTTCACGAAAAAATATTGCTGTTGGTCCTACCATTTCCTTTACAATATTTAGTAATTATTTTCATTGCCAATGTCATGGCATGGAATATTTTTTTCTGAATAAGGCAGTATGTTATTTTTATAGCCTTACTTGACTGACTTTCATAAATCCCTTTCATGTAAGCGTTTGAACAAAAAAAGGAATGATAAAAGTTATAGTCTGGATGTTTATTTGCTCGCCTTATGATTGATGGTCATTAAGCTGATTGCATGGCGGACTGATGGTGTCTACCGAGCTACAACAGTAAATGCTTAACTACACAAGAACACCTTTATAATGAACACGATTCAAGAGCCCGAACGCTATTTAAAGCTAAAGGCAAATTAAAGCAGACCAACAGAGCATTCTCGTCCCCAGAGGCCGCGATTCTTTCGGTCAGCACCAAGAATAACGACCTCTGGCCAGTTCCGACATATGCGCAGTCTCAGTAAAGGTGCATTTTTGTAACCGTTGGCAACTACTATTGTCTCAAACTTCTGATTTTGCGTCGAAGAGTCGGAAGTCCGTATGATTCACGACTTCCTGTTTTGGAACTAGCCAGAGGTCGTTATTTTTGGTGCTGACAGAACGAATCGCGACCTCTGGGAAGGAGAATGACGAACAGAGGTGAAAATTACACCTTCAATTGTGAAATTCTGTAGATTTTTATCCGATGAAACCAGAGTTACACAGCCAAGACAGTTTTTGCTCGTATTCCTACATCTTCTTTATAGCAGAGTTTCGTTTAGAACGAATCGATGTTATATTTTTGGAAGTGCCACGGCAACCAATGAGAGAGAGTACTCGTAGGCTAACTTCGTTGTATCTGGGTTTAAGGCATGATTCAAATTAGGGATGTAACAATACATCGAACGATCGATTAATCGCGATATTAACGCTGCGATAACGATGGATCGATAGTAAAAATGAACTTTTTGTTTTGGTCGCTATTGTAGTAACTGTTTAACTTGACTTCGTGTTACAGTTCATGAAAGACAACGTTACGTTTGTTCGCCTTGGGAATCGACCCATCACACTGCCCCACATCACCTCCTCTTCCAGCTGATCTCTCTGAGTTTAACGCATTTCTCGCATTTAACGCCGCCATTTGTATGCGAGTGCCCACGCACATCTTAGTGGGAGAGACACGAGTTATGCGCACGCGTGCCCTTTTCCGAACACGAAACAGAAGGTAAAGGCTTCTTCTAAAGTTAGTATCACCGAACGCGTATATGACCGGGTTAAGAATAGAACTGGTCTGTGAGATGCAGTCAAACAGCGGCCGCAAAGGGATCTTCTCAATAGTTACTTTTCCTGGTCTGCGAGGGTATGAAGCAATGATATCGAGGATCATAACAGGTCCCCAACTCAGGAGAAAACTGAAAACAACGAGTGCAAACATTCGAAGGGCTCGTAACTTTGCCCTTGTTAAACCTCTGTTTACAACGTTGGCTGCCTTCGTTTTTCGCCACAGAAAAACTGTTATCTTGGTATAGGAAAATGCAATACAGAACAGTGGCACCACAAACGCAAACAGAAAATAAATCGTATAAGCAATTTTTCGCTCTAGCGACCCTGGAGATCCAGGAATGCAATGTTTCCTTGGTTCTTTCAAGTCCCAACCGTAGGTGTTGTTCCTTGTTTTGTTTAGGAAAGCTTGATGCATGGGACGTCTTCGATCATGCAAAATGAAGTGAGAGACTGTTGCACTGGCGATAAACCCAGAACAGATCGCCAACGAATAAATCCAAATTGAGAGCATAATCAAACACTTTCTGATTTTGATGCTCAAACTACGGATTGGAAACAAAATATGAACATATCGATCGATCGCTATCCCAGCGAGAAGTGCAAAGGTTACTGCAGCACAAGTGTACACGGAAACTATGGTCATTTTGCACTGTGTTGCGTTTAACTCTATGCGCTTACCAGATACCTTGTGAAAGAAATTAAAAGCTCTGAAAACCAAGTCTGTAATCGCCAATTGAAGGATGAAGAAGCTGGATAACTTCGAAGTCGAACGTGAAGATGCTCTGAACAAAACCAAACACACCAGGATGTTTTCGGTTGTGCCTAAAGCTAGAAAGGCATAGCTCATCTTGGACAAAGTGTTGTTGTATGTATTTGACTCCCTGTTGAATCTCTTGAGTTGATCGTGAAGGTAGCCGCCAGATGTGTTGGTTTCCTCTTCAAACAGACGCTCCATGCATATATCTTCAACTGTCCCGTCCTGTAATACGCTCTTCTCTAAGTCCGCAATGAATTTTGCGTTCCTTTGCGTCGTTTGGCAACCTTTATCGGTCTAGCGTGTTTTCCCCCCAAATCGTACTGATGCTAAAAATGCTTTTGACTCAGCGTCCAGGCGCTGGTAACGTTAGAAATAAGATTACCAGGTGGATACCAGCAGTTTATTTCTGATGGTGCTTCTTCGCTCTCTCTGCCAAAAATTGTTTCAGTTTCCTTCAAGTTCAAAACAGTGGTAAGTAACTTTGCAAACAGGGAATCTTACTTAGCTGTAGCAGCTGTTCAGTTGTTGACTTTCCTCGATAAACATAAAAACTAAACCTCACTACAGTTCGACCGATCGTCCATCATATTGTTGACATTATTCCATACTCATGACGAAAGAAAATACAGTATGTAACTGCTTTTGTACACCAAACAAAAAGTATTAGTCAGGTGTTACAAAAAATCGGTCTCATTGATTTCCTTAAAGTAAACTTTTTTGACGACCAAAAATGTAAAATTAAAAACTGTCACCGTTATTTGATGTTTAATTCACTCAAATATGCTGTCCTTCCTTAAAATTAAAAATAGCTATAGTTACGTTATTAAAAAAAATATTCCGTGAAAAATTTATTTTCGCATTTACGGTAATGATCCGTTTGCTTTGAGGTCTGAAGGTGAAATCTCATATTGCACAAAATGCCTCTAAAGAAAATTAGCATATCTGGCTTTGCATATCTGTAAAATCATAGTTTGCCTTAAATTATGATCACAACTCGGTTTATAACTGCAACAATAAACAAAGACGAAAACAAACATAGCGGCCCTCCACACACAGTCGAGCAGGTGCGGCTATATACATAAATAAGTAGGTTCGCACTTACGTCAATATCTAATGCTGAAAGTGTGCGAGGGCTAGCGTTGAGACGACAGTTTCAATAAAACGGACCAAAACCCAATTCTAGGCCCTCAATGGGGTAAGAGGGTCCCCTATACCACTTTGGAAAATGCATTCACGTAAAAATATTGAGACTGTTCACGCGTCACGGATAATTCCCAAAATTCGTTCACGCTCTCGATAAAGCAAATATCGGCAATCACGAATCACGAATGAACAAATAAACCTAAATCACGTTTCACGAGAAAAAAATAGTCCCAATCACGTTTCACGAAAAAAGTATAGGGGACCCTCGGGTAAGAGCTCCATGTATTTTAACGAAGAAGACCGAAGAAGAGGTGCGAAGATTTCTGGTAAACTATTTCTCTGTTATAAATGAAGGCGAACAGTGACTGTTTTGAACTACAGTGGAACCCCACCTTACGGTCACCTCGTTCATACGGTTATCTCGTCATTACGGCCACTTTTTCAGTTACCTCGGGAACTCAGTCGATGACGTCACCTGTTAACATTTCGTGACCTTGGATGCGACTGTGAACAAACATAAGTTACTCGTAGTTGCGTTACTACGAAACCCACAATTAGCGATACTCATAACACGGAAAATCCATGAAAGCGTAAACAAAATCACTGTGAGAAAATTTAGGAGTTCCTTTTGATGTATTGATAGTAAATTCAGCCTGACGACTGAATCGCGAAAGAACTTTCAACATACAGCCTGGGTAACAAGGTAACGTGGAATTACATGCAGTTTGGTCACAGCATACCCTGCGAGCAGAGTCTCCTTCGATCTTCCTAGGAGGATCGAAGGAGACTTTGCTCGCATAGTAGTCACAGCATGGTTATTGCACAATTATCAGGCGTGCTTGTAGTCTACTAAACTATTCCCTCTTAACTACTTGTGTTGCTTTGGTTATAGCACCTAAAAAGTTGAAATTCAGTATTCCGTGTTGGTTTAACTCATAATATCTTACTTTATCACAATTGCAATAACTCTGAGACGCTTGCATTTAAGTGCCAATATAGATATTAAACATGGCGCCACATTAACAAAATTGTAACAGTATGTGACTGCAATATGAGTAATAAACTTGGTCTTACTCGGAAATGAAAAATTCCGAGTTCCCAAAGTACATTGAACAGGGAATCACGAACCAGGAATAAAACATTCCAGTTGACTATGTGAGAGCAGTGAAAGGTCGTAAAGACCGTCATTATCATAACAAACTTTGCCTATTGTTATGGTTCACTTTTTAGAAGACAATAGGGCTTTTGTTTAGGGACTCTTCCTGATTGTGAGCCAGAATTAGTGTTCGACCTTATACTCATTGCCACAATCCCAATGAGTGTCTACCGCTTCCATGTTTTACTTTGAACTTTGTATTTTTCTGTTCCAGGTTACGACTTTCTGAGTAGATTTTCAAGATGAGTCGGCAGCAAGGTCTGTTTTAATATCATTATTGCGTGTCCCTGTGTAGAAGCCTAAAAGGTAGTCAACTGAAGAATTCATACCAATTGTCTTCGCCCGACTGCGTCGAACAATATTGGTCAAAACAGTACCGAGCCGCGGGTAGAGGGTAGGGGCTTTGAGCGGGATCCCTCGAACCCCAATGCTCTAAAAGGTCTAAAAGGTCCTGGATGAAGACAATGTTTAGTGTTCACGGGGATGACAACTCCAACCATCACTATGTGCAATTTGAGTCGTCTCGGAAATGTGGAAGATTTTTGAACCGATTGAACTACAGTTTGTTAAATATCCCGCAATATTTCCCAGAGTAAT
>OX419335.1:42905524-42930524 GCA_948470475.1 Galaxea fascicularis | reverse complement strand
TTGTGTCTGTCTTTATGCTAGACGAAGTAAACAGACGCTCTACAAATGTTTGCCCAAGTTCGTCTCAGATCGATTATACGTCGAAGCACATCCTCTGAAGCTGTGAAGATTTTTCTACCGGTGTCGGATAAGGACAATAAACCTTACGCCCAGTTTCACAACCCATGTTTATGACAACTTTGTGGAACGTTAAAGAACCAACATAGCTGATTGCCTGTGTTGGAAGGCGATGATCCTGGGGGTGGGGCATTTGCCCTCTTTCTTCCTCCCCACCCCGGGTCATTTAGACAGCTTACGTGTCCCCACTAGGCATAGACAAGAGCCATTATGGCTCTTGGCATAGACAGATTCTGCTAAAAAATTCTTTAAAATTTGCTCAGTGATGACAAACACCACGATTGGGCTGCCTGTGATGTATCATGTATCAAAACAATGAAACGGCGGCCATATTGGTGTATCTGTGAATATGCAAATATTTTCTTTTGTTTCATTAGACCAATATGGCCACTGGTCACGTGAGTGAAAGCACAGGGCTAAATAATTTGCGTCATAAAAGAAAGGCAGATACTCAACTGACCCGGCTTCTGTTTTACTTCTAGTTGTATATGAAACATTTTTTCGCCACTCTGCCTGCAGAGTCGACTTTCAGACGCCTCTGTTGTTTCCGACATATTTTAGAAGTGGTTTCGACCTACACGAGATGCAGATTCCCTCGAAACAAACCGACGTGAGTACGTGAGTCAGATGTGGCTTTAAAAGAATACTTTGGCTTGAACAGTAGTGACCAGCTGTCGTTTTAATGTTCACAGTTTAACGGGAGTCAAGCGACAGAGGGGATTGAATTTTATTTTATACATGTTATAAACACCACCATAAAAAAAATAGCGTTTTGTTTATAGATCTTTGTAGTATTTTAACCCTTTAACCCGAAAGATCAAAATTTAAATTCTCAATTGTTGCCCCTACACATTTCCTATGGAAGTAGTAGGGAGAAATTGTTAAAATATCAAACAAATTCATCTTGTGTGATCCTGCCCTTAATTCTCGTGACCACTCTGTTTTATAACGTGTTGATATTACAAGGAGAAATTTGATGCTGATCACTCTTGGGGATTAAACGATTAATGGTCGCACCCAGTGCACTTCATTCAAACACACCGACATCCTGATAGTCGGGATGGGACGAAGATCGGGACTTGCCAAAGTTTGTATTCGCAACTCTCGATCTTCGAATTCGTCCCATGCCGACTATCTGCCCCTGGGTCTCCGAGTATGACACACGGATGAACTGTCTCGGTGTATCTGTTGATCCTGAGATAATAAGAGAGTAACCGCAACGCGTAACTGAAGTGCTGCCTTCATCTTTCACAAAAGGGGGTAAAAACGCTGACTTCAAAAAAAAAACTTCAAGAAAAACAGTTATTGAATATAAGCTAATCACAAACCCAGAGGGGGTACGAAAGCGAAGGATTTTTTGGCGGGGTTTCAAATTTATTTATATTCCAATTATTATTATTATTTTTTTCTTTTGGCAGGAAAAGTTTTGTGTAGCTTGATTCAAGTAGGGATATTTTGGGCATTCAAAACAATCTGAAGATTCGTGGTAGTGCCCCGAGAATAGTGCCCGCGTATCCCATCCGCATAGTTCAAGGCTGCGGTTTTTTTATTTTTTTTTATTGTTGTTGTTTTATATCACTTAATCCTTTCTGGAAATTTTTAATGCTCGGAGATTCGGCATTGTTAAGTTTAAAACGCAGGTTTTTTCTTTCTTATCTTGTTGCGAATTTTTTAGTCATTACAAAAGGTTTTTTCAGTAAAACGAGCTTCCGATACGTGCTCTTGAAACGTACTCCTGAAACGTGCTTATCGATAGTATTACGTTAGTAAGAAATTTTGCAGTTTCATGGTTAAAAGGCACGAACTAGCAAACGCCGTAAACATTTGCACGTACATCAGTGTTATAAAGGCGACTCGTAGGAAATATAACCGATTAGTTACCTCGCAAGTACCGTGCTACGATCATCAGGATCCGCTACCTGCAACTTCAGCTACCTTTTTTGGTGCGAGTCGTCAACCAAAGTAAGTTACCTTTTACGTTATTTTTGGCCAAAGAATTTACCTGTTTTACAAATTAGTTTCTTCTAAATTGCACTCATATTATTTGATTCAATTGAATTTACTTTCTCTATTGTCGCCGAATTCATTATTTTAATAGCTTTACTATGTTATTGGGAGGTATATGACCTCAATATCTGTTGGTCTCAAGTATCAATTACTACGTTTCTATGTGTTAAATCAGTAGTTCCATTGTTGCCAAGGCTGTTATCTAAGTTAGACTGTATTTTTAACTATTACTTTTCAGTTCGAACCGACTCCAACTTGCCACTACTCCTGTTTCTACTACCTTTACCACCGCCACGTTATCGTTACTTTCTACTGTCAACACGACTTGTAACCTCGTAACTAGAACTGTGATTAAATGGTTTTGATCATTCTATCTGAGTGGAGTTCGGATTGTCTACTGCCTCGCACCGCGCGATCCCTGTGATTGTTGAAGGTCGTGAGCATTGCGCAACTCTAGGATCTCAGCAATTACAGGCATGGCTTTTTTTTGGAGTTAACTAAAGTTTTGGTCCGGGTTTTTTTTTATGTTTCGGTGGAAGCCCTAGGGATTTTATTGGGTTTTGATTTTTGCCCCCATTCGAACATCCCCGTCACTTGAAATCCGGCGTACCCTCCCCCCCCCTCCCCTCTCCCCCTGGGATCGCAAGCAAGACAAAACACAGAGACAGTTTGCTTCGGTTTCTTTTATACATATCTTTTTCTCAATCCTTTGCAAATGCAATAAAGCAATGGGCCTTATTTATCGAGGTAATTCAACACTGAAGTGAAATGATAACATCAATACCAAAGGATTGAACTCTAGAAAAGGAAATCAACAAAGATAATACCCATTCTTTCCAAGTTTTGTTTACGATTAGTTTTGTTTTCACGTTTCTGCTGTGCCAGAGCTGAATAATCTGATCTCCCTGATAACGCAAACAATTCTCTATTTAAAGTTAAAGTTCATTTCTTGGTTTCCGTTAAAACCTTGGACGATTTGCGTTTTAAAGATGACTTCTGCTAAAACATGTGCGGGTTGTAAGAACGAAATAAGGGCGAGATATTTTTTGCGCGCAGTGGACAAGTATTGGCACAAACGTTGTTTGAAGTGTAGCGAGTGTGGAGATATCTTGGAGCAAATGGGAAACTCGTGTTTTGTGAAGGGCACGTCTATTTTATGCAGAAATGATTATATCAGGTAATATCTCTGTTTCGTACTTTTATTATTTCCTTGAATCTGCATTTTGGTTACTAGAGGGATAAAATAGTTTTACTGATTCTGTTTCTAGGATGCTGCGACTTTCGAAAATTGTAATTTGGATGTGTATTATTTGGAAATGAAACAATTCCTTGATGTACTGGGATTTTGTCCATCAGTTAACCACTCTATAAATGAATACTATAAGATTAATAGCGCTTATGTTCGTTTTATTTGCTTACAACCTTCAAAAACGATGTTTCATATATTTTCATTCACAAAGGCATTAAACGCATATTCACAACTCACATGAAAGAGACTGTTTTCCAGACTCCGATAACAGTAACTTAAGTCTTATACCCTTGCAGAATATTGTAAACTACAACAAGAACTTTAACAACCAGAACTTCGTCAATGGAATTGGAAAATTATGGCCTGAACTCGACCAGACGGCCGAAATAAAATGAACTTCAATTTTCGAACCTAATATGGACTTGGCTAAGACGTGGTAGGATCTAATGTTTTGGATGGGGGATCTGACAAACTATAACCAAAAAAAGATCTAACAAACATGAAGTATGTTTAACTTATCACGGCGCTATATCTATATTCAGGGTACTACTAGTCACCAGTTCTGATTATGTTCATACCAAAACGATTTCAGGCTCTATTAAATCGGAACGTTTTGAAAAGACTGCATTTCCGACATAGCCACTGGAAAACATCACCATTAACCGTTCTTAATAAAAAACAAACATCTTGTGCACATGGCGTTTCGTTAAACATTCACAAGGGTCATGTTGGTAAACACGAGACAGCACTCGACAAAAGCATGCAGAGGAACAGAAACGTCTTACTGGTCTTATATTAGGGAGTTTTAGCAACTAGGACGGGAACGGCAACGAGAACGCCACAAAACAATAGACTATAATAAACAGTTTTGTACATTTCTTTGCCGTACTCTGCAAAACAACAACGTGAAATGACCAAATTTTATGTTTTCTCGAGTACGTGAGCGCATGGCGGCAAAGTTTCCTTTCTTTTTCCTTGCTTTAACACCGTTCAGAGTAATTTAGTTCCTTGACAGTTCGTCAGCATTATCCAAGTTAAACAAATTTCAATAATTGTGAAAGCGTCACAGAAACGAGAAGTTATATTTTGAAATGACGTTTTCGTTGCCGTCGCCGTCGTAGTTGCTAAAACCCCTTATTTACAAAACATGGGTAACTGATGTACCTGTGTGCGTGATTCAGTCGAGCGCTGCAAAAGAAAGCCTGACAAAATCGAAGCCATGACCCCTCCGATACTTGGAAAATATTTTACCATTTGAACTACCAAGCCAACTGGAAATTTAGTCAGTTATTTTGTCATTAGATAACTCGTGATTTTTTTAGTGTCAACCAAATTTTGTAGGTTGTATGGCAGGTCTCGCAGATGTTCAGGGTGCGGCGAACAGATTCCCGCCTTTGACGCAGTTTTTCGAGCCCGCCAAAAGGTGTACCACGTGACCTGCTTCGCGTGCTCGGTCTGCAAGCGACGACTGAAGACTGGTGACAAGTATTACGCCATGGATGACAGAGTCTTTTGTGAATACGATGGCCAAGCTTACAAAAAGGATAAACTAAAAGCCAGGTAAGTGACAGCCACGTAACGAACGAAGAAAGGTTAAAGGCCAACAACACTTAATATAACTGACATTGATATTGAAATGTCGTATCCTCTCTTTACAGCACTTCCAAGTAACGCCGTAGACATATCGATCGAAGGATTTTGGTTGGACAAGGATCTAAAGTCGTTTCGAATACAACTTGCCAGGGAGAAATAATAAAGTTGGTGCTGATCAACCGGCAATTTAATATTCGTTCAACTTAAATAAGCTATTTCATAGTTTAGATCAAAGTAATGCAATATTAAACCCAATTCCCCCTAAAAACCTAAATAACGTCGATATGATTCTTAATGTTGTTACATAGTTTTACACCAGCCTCTGTTTGGTGATACCGCCACAATTCCGTCAGGGCTCCAGACTAACTTTTCAGCTTATTAGCCCGGTGGCTAGTACACATTTTTGATTCACTAGCCAAACCAAATTTTTCACTAGCCACACTTGCTTCTTAGTAATTTATTTTTCACCCTGTCAAGCAGTTTCAGTACCTTTTTTCCAGTCATAATGCATATGATTTATTTCATATACATCATTCACAGTCATTTGAAAGTTTGATGATGGCACAGCAGTTTAAATACAAAAATTTGAACTTAAAAGGGCCTGAACTAAAATGTCAGATAAATGCTAACCTGTGTAGCTTGTACTATACTTATTAATACAAACGTTTACGCACCCTTGAGAAATTTGTCGTGGAACTCCGTCAAAACTTTGCAACTCGCCACCAAAAATCATTCCTTTATTTCAAAATACTGATTCACCTGAAATGACTGAAAGAAAAGCGTACATGACTGATCTTTTTAACCATGAAACGGAATCCCTAGACTTTCGTTACTTCTCATTTTCAGCAGGTAGTTTTTATGTCATTTGTCACTTGAGTAAGGAAAAAACCCGAAAAAGTCAATCCTTCTTTCACTTTTTAGTAATTTAAAGTTTTTACTTGAGGCAATAAATTTATTTGTTACAGGCGACGTTTCTAATTCTGCACGCTTTGACTTCAATCAAATCAATCAATCAATTTCTTCTGGTCATCCAGTGCTCGGAAATTTTCATTGGCCAAAATGGCTAGAGAAGCACAAAACCAACAGGCCAAAACGGAATTTTTACTAGTCTGTGGCTAATTGGCTACCGTTAGTTTCGAGCCTCCGTGATCGTGTCACGATTAAAAGGAAGACAATGGAACCCATGCTCAATCGGAGAGAGTTTAATTGATTTTGCAAAAGTTGGCAACTTGATTAATGTTCGCTAAATAGAACCTCAACAATTTGTTATCGTAAAAATAACGCTTAATTCACCAGAGAACTTCGCACTTTTATGCAGGCCAAAAATCTATGTCCAATAATAAAAATGTACACCGTAAGCTAGGCCAGTCTGCGCGATGATGAAACAATAAATAACATTAAAATCTACACGTCGTGAACAATGTTGTAATAATTCCTTCACGTTTTTTTTTTTAACTTCTTGTGTTTCCATGATGGCCGATCTCTCTTTCATCAAAGAAATTCACGTAACAACTGAAATTAGCACGTCAAAGTTCGCACGAATTTCTTCAACACTGTTCCACTTGTTGAAGTTCCGGTGTGGTCGCACTCTGCATTTCACTAAGTGAAGTGGACTCTGTGGGTTTTAGAATGTCTGTTTCACCAACATGAGTTCTTGACAACAGTTCGCCCCTCTCCTTGGCTAGTCTGACTATGGATTCACACAAGCTTTCAACAGACGAATAATCACAAGTGTTGAAATCGAACAAGTCTTTGATGTAGCCGAGGATGTGACTCTGAAGTGAAACAAGCACAAAAGCATTGGACTTTTAAGCAAAAACGACCCTCGTCACAGTCAACGGATAACTATCGAATAACACCTAAAAACGTTCTCTAAAATACCGTGCTATTCTGAAAAATAGACTCCACCAAAGAAACGGGCCTGTGCCCCACACAGGGCACCTCCACTGAAAGGCACACTTGCAATACACCCCCATTTTACGTCCTTTCTACAGTTTTAATTCGTCGCTCTGTTGTTTGAGTTCGTGTATGATCGTCTGGAGCATCCATGTCTTCTAATCACATGTAGCTAAAATTGGCTTTTTGTTAACTACAGGACCCGGTTGTTCAAACGCCGATTGGCGCTAATCCAAGATTAAAAATTAACCAAGGAGTTTATTTCTCAGTTCCCAGACGCTGTTCAACGCTGAATCTCTTCGAAATTTTACATAAGAGGGAACCAATCCTGAAAACAAAACTTTCTACCAAAAGATAGAAAAATGAAACCAAAGGTTACGCTAATCCTGGATTATTTAAGTTAATCGGCTTTCGAACAACCGGACCCAGGAAATCCAAAGGCCACAGTTGTTTAGTGGAAGAGTGGCTTGAGCTCATTTTACCTTGAAAGACTCGCACACTTGCTTCAACTGTTCATCTGTTCCCATGAATCCCCAGGCAAGAACAGGAGACACATACTGAGCCACAACATAGAAATGTGCCATGAAGCCATAAGGGTCCTAACATCAATACACGAAACTGAGTTCAACCCTTTAACCTCTAAGAGTAACCAATGTTTAATTTCGCCTTATAGTTAGTAGCAAAGCTCTTGATTGTTTAACAAATTCTCCTCGTCATTACCTTAGAAAATGTATAAGAACGTTGTGAAGAATATACCTGCTGATATTAGGGTATAAAGGATTAACTTTCACACCTCAAAAATCAAGGAAATGATGGAAGTCAAGTACGTCAAATGCTGTGGTCAGTGCAGGGAACAGCATTATGGTACAGAGAGGAGAATGACCGGTGCAGACTGTGCACTTTGCACGCAGGACGTACACGACAATAAGTTGACAACAGAAATTACTTTGTAATCACCGAGGCATTACCGCGGTAAATTCACCGCGTCTTTACTTGGTATTGCCGCGGTTTCAGCATAAAACCATTACACGATGTTAAAAGGGGTAAAGAAAAGGTAAAGAAGCTTTATTTATACACGGTTAAAAATTAAAAGATTACGCTTGTAGGGCCGTGTGGGAGAAATGTTGGTTTTCGGGGAGAGGGGAAAACTGGAGTACCCGAAGGAAAACCTCTCGGAGTAGGGAAGTAGGGAACCAACAAACTCAGCTCACATGAGACGCTGGATTGGAGAATCGAATCCGGGTCACATTGGTGGGAGGCAAGTGCTCTCACCACTCCACCATCCCTGCTCCAACGATTAAACAGGAGATCCTACGAAAGAGTATAAAATCTGGCCGTGGTAATTGCACATACTAACCTCGAGGTAAGAGGTCTTGGCTTTCAGAACTCCCCAGATCGCTGTAGTAAGAGCCTGGCGAGGAAAACACACCCTTCAGCACAAAACATCCTGTAACCGTTGCAACAGTTCAACAGCCTATTGATAATAATTGACACCATGATAGCTTCTTTCCTGTTAGAAGCTGGGGCACATTGCTTTATGAACTGCTAGAAATTTTGTACATTGTCCGAGTCCACTTAGAACCGTTCAAATAACGCGCGAAACGAGTGCGAATATGGCGTGATATTTGCACAGTCAGCTATTTGTACAGGCAATCACATGATTTCGAGTGCAATTTGGAGTAAATAAGCACGGGTAAATTTCTGTAAGGAAGATAAACAAAGCGTGGGTTAAATTTAAGTTATACAAAAACTAACTCAGTTCGCAACTACTCGCGTTACGACCAAAAGACCAACAAAATTGTGGTCTTTGAAAAAATTTACAAGTATTTATTTATTCCAATGTGAGTGACGAATGTGGAGTGAATCATATACGTGAACTGCAGAAATGAAATCAAATGAAGACTGATCCTCGCAGTTGTGAATGCAATTTAGGCAATTGCGAAGAAGCCTGAAAACAATTCAGGACTTCAACGGGGTTTAAACCCGTGACCTCGTGATACCGGTGCGACGTTCTAACCAACTGAGCTATAAAGTCACTGATGTTGCACGAGAAAAATCATGTGATTACTTAATAATACACTTGAAAAAATATAAAAGCCTCAGACCATACATTGACTACTGAGGTACGTAGAAGGCACTGCCCTTGATCTTCCGAAACTTGGAGAAGTTTCGAAAATGCCCGGTGATCTTCGGAAGATCTCCGGAAGTGTTCGGGTGATCTGCTGATACTCACTGTCTCTTTGATGCGTGCTGACAGCCATCTGTTCTGAACAGCAGTTGCTACTGAGTAGGGTGGGGTATGAAGGTCATCAAACGCATCCAAAAGTACAAAGTCCAACAGCACATCATAGAATGACAGGTGGGTCACCTGAACCAGGAACAGTATACAAAATGAAAACGAAACAAAGTGCATTAGCTAGATTATAAAAAATAAATTATGTAGTGCACTTTAAATAGCACAACAATTTCTCCATAACAAATTAAAGTGACAAAAGAAGGTAGAGGAAACATAGAAAAATACCAACACAAGGTAGAAGGTGGACCAGGATACCATTTACACGTAGATCTTAAAAAACGTATTTTGCACAGTGTCTGGACCATGAAGAGCATGAAAAAAGTAGCACACAAGTCACATTTTGACGTTTTCTGTGACCTATTACTGAACAGATGCACGGCGACATGGAATCTATTTGTTTTATATAATAAAGAAACAGTTTGTGTCTCGTTTAGTGGCACTTGATTGAGGCTGCTCGAGATTAAGTCATTTTCCACAAAAGAAACGTGTTTTTTTTCTTCATGCTTTTGGAATTTGTCCCCAGCCTCTGTAAGACATTAACGTCTTTGTTTACCCAATCTGGTAAAATGTCCTCTAAATTTTCTGCCATTTTAGAAAAACAGAGGGGAAAAGTTTGAAGTGATGACATCATCCATGCATCTATCCTCTAATAGATCATAAGTAAGAACCAATCAAAAGGCATGTCTAACGCAGCTTATTATACATTATTCAAGACTGCTTGGTCCAACCCTCTCAGTCTGCATGGCTAATGTAGCTTATTATAATTATATTATTCAAGATTGCTTGGTCCAACCCTCTCAGTCTGCATGGCTAATGTAGCTTATTATAATTATATTATTCAAGATTGCTTGGTCCAACCCTCTCAGTCTGCATGGCTAATGTAGCTTATTATAATTATATTATTCAAGATTGCTTGGTCCAACCCTCTCAGTCTGCATGGCTAATGTAGCTTATTATAATTATATTATTCAAGATTGTTTGGTCCAACCCCTCTGCCAGTGAGTTCATCCTTAATTTGTTTCCAGTTGTCCAATGACAATGTGTAATCTACCAACTCATCAAATGCTGCTTGAAAATCAGATGGGTCCTGAGAAAAGCAAGGTATTGTGGTTAGGGCAGGTTTCAATATGTTGAAAGTAATTTGCATTTGCTTTTAGTTTCCTTTAGTTTTTTCTGTGATTGGTTGAAAAAACCCATGCTACTTTCTCAGCCATTGAGAAGGAAAACCAAAACTGTAATTTCTTTCAGTTCTGATTGGTTCACTGAGCTGCTTGCGGCTCTTATGATTGGTCAGAGTAATATTGCTTTTGTTTTGGTTTAACAACACTCAATTGAAGACCACTCTAGTTTGCAATCTCTAAAAGCAATACAAACGTCACTAAAATAAAAATGAAAATGCTGTCATAAAGAAGAAAACTAAAATATCACACTGCTCTACTTTAAAAATGGCCATTGAGATGTTAACTCAGTGCTGGAAATAATTTATCTTCCATAACGGGACATTTGTCCTTTCAAATCTTCCTTTTGAAGCATAACATAATTCAATACAGAATTTTGAAAACTGTATTTAAGGTATCAGCCAACCCAACAGGGCCGTCTGCGCGCGGATCGTTCTAGCGCTCTTTGTTCGAACACAAACCCCCATAAACCGCATATTTTCTGAAAGCTGATTAGTCATGCCTACAGCTAATTCCCTTTAAAAGGTAAAAAACTTTAATGCACTTAAAAAAGGAGGTTTTTGTAAAACTAAGTGTTTTCATTCATTAAGTTCCACGCTCACCAAACACAAACGGAAGAAAACGATTAACATGGCTTTCATTTCTTCACATGTTTGCCTAAAAAACAGCGTCTCAGATTTCTCGAAAGCGCGCTCGTTTTACTTTTACAAGCAAATATAATCAGGGATGAGAAATTATTGCCACCGCCAGTGGAAAATAGGCTATAACTTTAAAATGAACAGAAAAATTAAAATTTGAGACACGGTTTTATAGGTGAGCTATCTGACAACAATTTGACCAAATTTCAGCCAAATTGATCCAGGGGCTGCTGACTTGGAGTTCAAAATGCATGCACATCTCGCCTAAATTTTGATCTCGAGAAACAAGGAAAAATAGAATTTCGACCATAATGGGATTAGCGTCAAGCAAAATTGTTTTCACTCAATAACTTCCCATACGAAAAACATTTTTGTGTGGAATATTTTATTTTTTTAAATGAAAGCTACTCCCAAATCTATTGAAACATATAGAAATCCAATATTATGAAAAACGGTCAATTTTGGGTTGGCTGATACCTTAATTTGTTTGGACATCATGTTCAAATATCTTGTCTGAACATAATGTGAAATTGGCTGGACATTTTCAAAACTTGGCTGAACAGTGTTTCGTTGTTTCCAGTAAAGTAGGTGAAATAAAATGATGAGCAACACTGATAAGAAATAGTTAACATGCATATGTGCATGTACAGAATGATAAGTAATAATGAACACTTTACCCTGCCTGCACTTTCAATGACAGCAGAAACAGCTTGCCGGCCACTGTCAATGAACCACTGTCGAGTTTCCATTGACGAAAATACCATCTTCAAAAACAAATGGAAGAGACAACAATGTACTGAGCAGACAAAGAAATTACAGTATTAATTTATATGATATTATTATCCTGAACATTAGTAACATTACAGTCACATCTTTATTTATTTATTTATTTTATTTATTCCATTTTCACAGCATTAGTTAAAACATAGTAACTAAATTACATAAAGAGACAATTAACTATACGTTAGTAAAAGATAAATAATTTATTATTGCAGTGGGGAAGGACTAGAAGGGAACATACAAACCATTCGAGCCTTAAATACAGTATGGCTGCAAAATCCTAGCAATTGATGATATGCATGTATTAATGTTTCCACTATTTTGACCAGAACAAACGGGTGTCATTATCCACAGATAATGTGCCAAATTTTTTTTGCGCATACTAATCATTATTTTGGAATAACATGTGGACATAATAAAAATAAAATAACCAAAGTAAAATTCTCAAACCTCAGAGGCCTGTCGAATACAGTGTACTTTTGCAAGGAACTCCATGTCACTTTCACATCCCACAACACTTGTTCTTGAGAGAGAAAGTAACAATATAAATTATAATTACAACAAACACAAATACTAACTTCAATGAGAATACTCCAGTAGTGTAAATTTTATAAGCAAGTAAAAATCAACAATAAAATCAAATGATGTTTTGGGGTTGTCATGACACCTTTTCACAGTTGTGCTCTAGCTTGGACAGCTTGAAGGCCCCTGGTGACTTACAATAATTGGTTTTTGCACTAAACTTAGAGGCTCTTAGAGGCTATGGTCTCGCAACTAGTTTTCTCAAAGCACAACCTTGCTTTTATCATTGACTTTTAACTTTCCTATGCCCTACCACACTATTTTTGTATTTCAGTGCCTTAGCTACAACACATGAACCCACACTTGGACTGTTTAATTCATCAAGACATTCAGGTGTAATTTTTAATGCACTTGAAGTAGTTTCTACACAATGCACACTACATTATTCTGAATGTCCATATGACAGCAGACAAGGAAGAGTAAATACCTTACACGAAACAGCTGAGCTTGTGAACAGAGATGGTGGTAATTCATGACCAACACTTTAGAAAGTCATCAGCAGTAACTTGCCATTTTTCCTTACCTCATCTTTCGGCAAAGAATTCCACGACGAATGTAATGTTGCAAGCCTGACACATAAAATTCCAAGTGGCTGTTACAAAAATGAACCCAAATTATGTTTAGTATATGATTAAAATTTAAACCAAAATTTTACAGATTAAAATCATGTAAATAGGAGAACTCCTTTAGTACCTGTGCATTTATAGAGTTGATCAAGCAAGTGAAAACATAATTATGTCTGTTTTCATCAACTGAGCAATAAGGTATTCAATCATGTAAATGGGCCAAAATAAAGAGATAAAAATGCCAATATTTTTTATTGCTAGGCCTTTATTACTTAGAACACAATGTACAGCGCAGCAGGGGTTTTAAAGCTTAAGCAGCAGAAAGACAGTTACTTTCCACAGCTAGGTGGGCAAAATCTGTTTGAATTTAACTTCTTCAACACAAAAAAAATTACCTTAACATGCTATTGGCAGGCAGGCAAAACTATGTTTACAGCCAGCCATCAATTTGCCTGGTGCAAACCCTTACGAAACTCTAGGGATGTGGTGTAGTACATCTCTGATGAAGGGTTTGCACATGATGTGATCAGGTTTTCTATCTCTTTTCCAAGGACAATTCACCTGATCAACTCAGTATTCCTTACTTAACGGATCACAACTTTATGTTTGTTCTCATAAGTACCGCATACATACACTAACCTGTGACTGCCAGCTGTGCTCAGTACAGCTTCTCTAAACAGCTTTAGTCGGTGTGACTCATTCACAAGTCTGTCATCAGTGCTATCATCAAACTATGATTAAAAGAATGCACACCCAGAGATCAATAATAACAATAACAATAAACAATAATTTGCATGTACACCTTATAACTATAGGTACACCTTCAAACTACTGTATATAGGGGAAGTGCACTAATAGCTATCCAAGCTACATGTACATGTAGTTTACTGGCATTCCACTTAAATCCAAAGAAACAAATAATTCAAACAAACTTAACATGATAAGAATCCCAGCTGGCAGGAGGCAAACCAGTTGGTTATTTACAAGGATGACCGAGGAGTTGAACCAGGGACTTACCCAGAACAACACGGTCAGCTAGTGGCGAGAGTGGGATTTGAACCTGAGTCACCACATTGAAAACCAGCACCCTAAACCACTCGGCCATCCTGGGTACAGCTGTAATTCAAAGTTATGAATTACGTAGTCTCGAACATCACAATCCAAATCATGCATAAAACCTAGAATAATCTAACAAAGCTAAACAATATCATAAGAACTTATACTACATGTATAAGCTGTTTCAGAGTTGTGCAGGGAACTGGGGCAAGTTTCAAATTTGAAGTAATCAATAAATTGGCACCATCACATAAAAGATATCTTTCAGATTGGTCATTTCACCAAGTTTGATTCTTCTAGGTTGAACAGAGACCAAATTATTGGCAATGAAACATGGTTGAAAATCCATACAAATGTCTCTAATTTTGTGACAGCCCCCAAAAACCATACAAACTCTGTATTTTTGTTACGATTTCTGTGATATTCTTAAAAATTGCCAAACATATTGATTTTCAACTCAGTTATTTCCAAATAGTAGGTGAATGCCAGGATTTTACAGTTGTCAGAAAACTGAATAATATTTTTAAGAGTTTATATGGTTTTGGGGGTACACAGCCTAAAAATTAGAGACGTTTGTACAGATTTTGAATGATGTTTTAAAGGCTATAACTTGGTCTCTGTTCAACCTAAAAGAAATATCAAACTTGGTCAAACAACCAAATTCGGCGGTACACTGTATCTTTCATGTGACAGTGTCAATTTATCAATTACTCGCCCCAGTTCCCTGCACAACTCTGAAACAGCCTATAAACATCAAAACCCTTAAATACAAAAACTTTTATTTTCCATCCTTTCACTTCCGCATGAAGTGTTTATCACTACCCACATTATACATAAAACCAGAAAAGTAAATTGACAGCCCAGTTTTTTTGCTGCAACACCTAACAAATTTTGAAGGTCAAGTTCATAAAATCTTAGCTTTGACTTTGTGGACTCTAAAATTTTTCTTTAATGCAGTGTAGGAGCCTTGACAACAAAGGAAGTAAAAATTCAAAACCACAAACAATGTGTGGCCACACAATTGCGTACAAAAACAGTATGGTGCAGCGTAGTGCAGTGCAGACAAGTGAAAAAATACAAAATAACTACCTCTAATTGGGCATTATCAGATGCTGATACAAATGACTCTGTATCAGAAGAATTATCTTCATCCAGGTCTCTACTCATTTCTCGCTGTAACTGCTCCTGAAGACTCTCCTCATCAATCCATGTCAACATGTTGCTTGGTGTACGTGGAAGAGATGTCTCAGCAAGATCATATTGTTCAATGACTCTACGCAGTTTTCTAGAGCCGCCAATCAATGCACTGAGTTTTGCATCAGCTTCAAAAATAAAAAGAGAGTTCTCTCCCTGTGGGCCACTTTGTGCTTGCTGTGTCATCACGTATTCTGAAGCTTCATACCAGTGCTCTAAAGCCATTTCAAAGCTCTCAACTCCTGCAGAAGGAGTGTAAGCATTAACTGAGTCACATAACAAAGTACTGATAACCAGTTTCACGATCACAGACGTATGACCACTGACTTTGTATCTGACAAGATACTGGAAAAGCATAATATTTATGATTGTGTGAAAATATACATTCTGCAATGCGTTATGATTATATCTACCCAACTTTTTGAAAAACACCATAAAAATTACTCTACATGTAATAACTAGTTTAAGAATTTCTGGCCAGAAATCCAGATTCTTTTGCCAGCATACAATAATTGTACGCACACAAATGGTGCACTGTAGTTTGGTGCCACTAACTGGTAAACATTCACCAAAATACCAACTACATGAGACCAGTAGCACAATCACCATACCCATTCTGGTAACATACCTGAAAAAAAATTTTTTTTTTTTTAATTTGTGGCAAAATCACTTCTTTAGCTTTATTTCATGCTCAAACTTTTTTTCTCTGAACTTCTTTACTCTTTCCATTATTTACTGCCTCGTTTTTTCCATGTTCAAGGCAATTTTCTTTTCTACTCTTTTTGTGAGCCCACTTTAAGTGGTTTGCTGTTTCAATGTTTGCTGAACACGTGCCTTCTTAAGTTAACGTTTTTCTCTAGCAGCTGCAGCCCTCTTCTCTCTATTTTTCTCGTTGTACTTTTAGTTCTTTTGTTTATTCTTTTCGTTCTGTTTTCTTCTCCATTCTTCAATTCGAGAGAGCTTTTCTTGCTTGTTTTAATTTTGAACCAAGATGCGGTATTTACGGATTGCTCAATTCCCGATAAATTAAATCCCCTGAAAAATGTCTCAGACCTCCCATATAACATTTCATGAAAGGTTACTAAGCTTTTTCTTTGACACGAAAGCATGGCATCTTTACGAAGCAAATTGCAGATGGCTTCTTAGCCCCGCTTTCAATATGAAGTAATATTATAGCCGTCTTTAGAGCTTTGAAGACGAAATTATGGCAATAACAAGAGAAACCTATGAGAATTCAGATTTGCTCGGTTCTAGAACCTGGTTGTACCTTGTTTGGATCATGACGGTCAAGAAGAAGGTGAGTTTTCGAAAAATGCTATTGCATAATTGTGTTTCAATAAAGCGTTATTACTTTTTTGAGTTATTATTTCTCTGTTTTTAGTCGATGATTTTGACTGATTTTTTCCAATGTTCAAACACAGCATATGAGCATTCAGTTGATATGTTTTTATTCCCACAGATATAAACTTCAGCCCTACCATGAACAACAACTTGATGAACGGCTAACTTCTACAATGCAGCGTTACAGGAAGCATACTCAAGAATGATGAAACCTTTTAATGTGTTTTAATAAACTTGAAATGTTGCAGTTTTGCTCAAATGTAGTGTATATTGTGTGTTTGCACTGGCTATAATTCGTTTGTCCATGGGAGCTTCCTTTTTTGTTAAAAATGTTTTTGAAAATTATTACCATGAAGATTGTGTTACGCGTTACATTCAAAATTTGCTTATTTTCCCACCTTTTCCCGTTATTTTCTCAAATATAATAATGTGGTTTACCATTTTTACACCTTTGTAGTAACAAACAAAGTGTACCTTAGCTTTAAGCAAAAATCTGGCTTTACTGAAGCCATTAAACAGAAAAAATCGGTGAAAGTTTACCTACCACCCCCAATTGGGTATGGTGATTGTGCTACTGATCATGAAGATGTTGTGACACACAGTTTATTTTATGTTATCATTTATAGAAACTTTATGTTCAGGTGACCACACAGGCAATAAAGTCACTCTTTGTTATATAAGAAAAATGCCTTCACAATAAATACCTACTACATGTACAAAATTATTACAAAATTCCAGAGTAAGTACCTCTCTTTATAAGTTCTTCTATGATCTCTTCTTCATCGGCAATTATCTCTCCTAAGTCAACTGCACTGTCTTCAGAAATCCTTCCATCTGAGTATTTCAGCAGAACAATTGTTAAAATTAATATTCACAGAACCAACACTGAATGTGGAAGGGTGAGATAAATGAATAACTTTGTGCTAATCACCATTACTCGCAGCACAAGTACTGAAAATGCAAGATGAAATGCAAAAGGGGCAGCTCAAGGAAATTGCACTGAAAGCAAATTACAGTGTACATGTTTGATCTCGGAGCAGCTGAAGTTGATTTTCGTGAGGGAGGAAAACCAGAGTATTCAGAAAAAAACTTCAGAGTCAGATTGAGACAAAACTGAAACTCAGCCCACATATGAACCACGTGGCCAAGGCCAAGCTTTGGATGCAGGTTACAGAGGTAGGAGGCATGACTGATTCCTGAATTCCCCACTGTGGTGACTGTGGCTTCTTTTAAACTGTCCCCAAAAATTGCAATGTAGCAGAAACCAAAGTTATATGTAACTTTTGTCCAAGGTACAGTAACTACAGTGTAGAAGTTCTTAACACTTCTTCAATGCATAACACACTGTTTGTAGTAAAAGTTGATGCATTTTTACAGTGTCTTTGGTTAACTACATGTATGCTGTAATAGAGGAAAAGAACTTTCAAGAGTTCTTTTCACACAACTAGGACTACAGTTTGTGTAATCATATTCAACTGGAAAGGTTTACCATTCATGGTTATGGTGATGTTATTCATATTTCCAGGTTGAGATCTAACGTTTGACGATTGGCGCCGAAAAATAAGCTCCTGTTCAAAGCCAGCACTCTTAACATTTGGTCTGGATGATTCACCAACAGCAACTCTTGTGCTACCTGTATGTTGCATTAACAAAGCATAAGTTATAGATGGATGCAATGTGAATCAAACACATCTATGGCTTTAACATTGCCTTCTTATTTATATGATAGAAGAGTCCCTCTCTGTGCATACAGTAGAGATCACAGCATTAAATTTAATTGTAATTCACGTCACATTTACTAATTATTAAGATTTTTACGTTTTACATCCTCATGGAGACAAAAGAGCAATCATTCCATGCCTACATGTACACTGTAGCTAAAAATGTACTAAGTAGATGTCAACTTAAACTTAAAGTGAACCTACAGTGTAACCCCAAAATATTTCAAAATGCATCACATTTTTTTTTTGTCACCAAATTTGACTTTTTATATGACCATCATTTTGAGCCCTGTGCAGTTTTACCAAATCCTGACGTTTATAGGCTTCAAAACTTCTGAAAAACTATTAGCATCATTCATTTCACGACCAAGTCAGAAGGGGCATGGGTCTATTCCTGATCTGACATCACAAACTGATTTGCATTGCATTGAGTCTTTGTAAACATGCACGCAAAGTAGACTGTGATGTCAAATCAGGAATAGACCCATGTGCCTTCTGACTTGGTCGTGAAATGAATGATGCTAATAGTTTTTCAGAAGTTTTGAAGCCTATAAAAAGTCAGGATTTGGTAAAACTGGGCAGGGCTCAAAATTGAAAAAATGTACTTGCTCGATAGTATAAGAATAGAAAATAAGATTAGAACCCATTACATGTAACATTGCTATTCGGCTTCTACTTGCGCCCAGTAAGTCAGATTAGAATAACTTTACATAAAATGACTCAAACAATGAAAATGCAAGAGAAAACAGTTCTGAAAGACCTCTACATGTACATCACAATCTTACCATAAGTTGTAAACAAATAACGCAATTAGAACATTTTAGGAGCTAAGTCAAGTCAGAAACATAATAGCACATTATGTCGCAAGTAGTAATACAAAGGAATCAAAAATTCAATACCAGACCTCTAAATTTAAACCACTGGTTTCCTTTTCTCTACCCGAGACTGTTGTGTAAATCACTATGATGGCATCAAAGTTGTGATTTGAAGTCAATACTTGCACAAAATTGAAGGTAATCAGACTTAATTTGCACAATTGGTCCCATTTTTGTTGCAGCAAAAGAAAAGCAAGAGTTATGAAATTGTTTCTAAACTTTAATCTTGGATTTCTCAGAGCCAGGCTTTTAGCCAAACATTTGAAACTGGCCATCAAGGAGGCATATTTTCCTATAAAAGTATTAAGAGATTAAATGAATTTTCCTTGAATTTCTTCTACAAGTGGCCATCCACAGGATGTGAGGATGCCTGGACACCCTTCTGGCAAAAACCCTGCTCAGAACCAGATAAAATTATGGTCACCAAAACGGTGACTAAACCACAATTTTTAGTCACCAAGAAAAAAGTTTTAGTCACACCAGTAACCATGTTAGTCACACTTTCGACCCCTGATGGAGAAAAAAGCCATAATGCATTTTGAACAGGTGTAAGGGTTCATTTTAGAGATAATAATACTTTAGGGTTACAGTAGGTACACTTTAGCATTACCCCCAACCTTAGTATGTTTATCACTGGCATTTTTTGTCTATCTACCATCTGATCTGAGGTGCCTTCATCTTTCATATAGGGATTATTAGTGAGAAGCTTCACTGATTTTATGCTCCCTAGATTTAGGTTTAATCTGGAAGGTTTAAACTATTAAAGTATTCTCAGTTGAAGAAAGCAACTTCTATGGATAAACATCATGAGACCTTTTTATAATTCATTGATTGTAAGGTTGGTTCTTTGTTCCTTTCCATACAGGTTAATTATGTGATGGTTTAATTTGCATATTTTTCCTTAGCAGTTGTGATGCTTTACATAATAAAATCAAATCAAATCAAAGACACAGTTTACGGTCAATAATAAAACCTCAAGAGAGATACAGTAAATGCTCAACCTGTGATTACCCTTTACAAGATGCAACATCATTATGTAAAAATAATTTTTCATATCATTCTCAAAGTTCTGAGTTATTCCATATGGGAAAGTAAGTTGTACAACTCAGTCCACTGTTCAGGTGTACTAAAAGAAAACAGCGAAAGCACATTCCTATTTTGTGCATGGTATACATAATACACGACAACGCAATTTATTTCAGTTTCTAACAAATGCCACCAGTAGTTCTGCTGTAAACAATCGGAAAATATTTTTATGACCAACCTGCTACCACAGCAACTGTGCTGAAATTCAACTTTTTCGCATGATTCTAATTAAAGGGCATTATTTATATCTGATTTAAGTAAAGCAACGAAAATGACAGCTATTTAAGCAAATATGTTTAAGATTTGGTGTTCCTGCGAGAACAATGGATAGGGATTATTGTCGGAGCGTGTACGCGATAAATGCAAAATGATAGTTATTCTCAGCTCCCCAACACGCAAAGGCGATAAAGAGGATAAATACAAGTTTAATAACCCAATTTGAAATCTATATCGCTATCTGCAGCAAACCAGTGAATCATGTGCATGTACAAAGTTCAGACACAAATATAAGCTTATAGGTGGAGGACTCGAGCTAAATAATTCATTGATGCATGGTCAAGTGTACAAAGCTGGAGTATACCTGTACGCAAACAAGGGCCGGGAAGGAGGAAACATTGAAAAATAAAGCACCTGTTTCTTGTTTGCTAAACATTACCTGAAGTAACGGTTCTCTTTCTTCTCAAAGGACGATCATTGTATGAAGAGCTTTTGCCGGTTGATGGTTCCCGACGCTTTCTTTTGAAATATCCCGCGCCAAAGTACAGCAAAGTTCCAGCACCAAATGACAGCGCAAGCAACGCCGTTATTTGCAGCAGCCGCGACCAACGGAACATGGTATAAATCAAAGGGAGACCGAATTACATCTTTTTCCGTTCACATCTTGTTGTTAAACGCCGCTAAAAAAAAGTTACTCTTACGCAGAGTCTTAAACCATACAGTGAGCATCCTTGCATGATGCTTGTTCCGTTCAGCTGATGAAACATGAGCCTTCTTTTGACCTGCGGCAACACCTCCACTGCGTGGTAGGTACGTGGTGTAACTGTCATATAGTGGTTTAACGTGCCTTAATTGGCCATTCCGAAATTCAAAAGGAAACTGGGGCGAGTTTCAAATTTTGAACTAATCGATAGTGACACCATCACATGAAAGGGTACTACGTGGTGTAAGCTCGCACAAAACGTCCCGAACCTTTCCTTGACTTGTTCCTTGTTCCTATGTACCAAGTTTCTAAGCTGTCAGACATGGTTTGATGCTACTCTGGTTTGAAGTTTGATGAATGTAACTTAAAAAGTTACAATTCACGACCCAACGTTTCGACACTCCTGTCTAGTGTCTTCATCAGGGGTGATCTAGTGTTGCAAAAAGGAGCCTTTTATACGCTTACTAATTAACGACCTTTTGTTTTGATGAGGTGTAAATAGGTGTCAGGTAAAAGGCCGCCATCGTCACGGTTTAAAGGAGCGTGGGCGGAGTTGATGTGCCAAGCTTCCAAACAAAGCCGTTGATGGTACCGCCGGTTAGTGGTGATAATTTTGGAATTATCCCACGCTATTGTATGGTTGGTTTGGCAAGCATGTTCCGACAAAGCGGAATTTTCCTTTTTGCAAAGAAAAACTGCTTTTTGATGCTCTTTTAAACGCGTGCCAAGCTGACGCTTGGTCTGTCCGATGTACTCATGATTACAGTCATTGCATGGAATAGAATAAACAGCGTCAGTTCGTTGTTCTTTCAACACAGGATCCTTAGGTTTGGCAAAAATATGACTCAACGTCTGAAAAGGTTTTTGTGCAACTTTGACATTGTGGCTAGACAAAACTCTCTTAATGGGTTCTGTAACACCGCGGATGTACGACAGGAATACGTATTCTATCTTAAAATCTGATCCTACCAGCAAGACTCAGAGAAAGCTCAACAAAATGTTACTTGATTTGAAAAAAGCTGGAAAGATTAGTGAGTCTACGTACAAAATGTTATACAGTAGTGACGGTCTATGTCCTCGTTTTTATGGCTTGCCTAAAATCCATAAGACGGGAATTCCTTTGAGACCCATTGTCTCTTTTGTTAATTCTCCGACTTATGCGGTTTCGAGTTATCTCGCGAAAATCTTGTCACCTGTTGTTGGGAATACTGATTACACTGTCAAAAATTCCTGTGACTTTGCGGATTTTATAAGAGGTAAAACTCTTGACGCAGGAAACGAGTTGGTTTCTTTCGACGTTGTTTCCCTCTTCACCAAAATTCCGGTTGATCTTGCCATTAGTGTTGCTGAACAAAGACTCAAACAAGACGCTTCATTGGGACAAAGAACTTCTTTGCCCGTGGAGGATCTTATAGATTTGCTGTCTTTTTGTCTCAACACCACTCAGTTCGCATACAATGGCACCTACTACCAACAGGTTTTTGGTACGGCTATGGGTTCTCCCGTTTCTGCTGTCATTGCCAACATGGTAATGGAAGATGTGGAACAAAGGGCTCTGGCTTCCTCACCGATCCAGCCTTTGTTTTGGAAACGATATGTCGACGATGTCATCTCTGCGGTATCCGGAAATGAAGCGGAGCGCCTTCTTTCACATTTAAATTCAGTTGAGCCGTCTATCCAGTTCACCATTGAGCGTGAGAATGATAGACGTTTGTCTTTTCTCGATTTGAATGTCTTTAGGGCGCACCGGGGAAATTTAGAGACAAGTGTTTATCGCAAACCCACGCATACCGACAAATATCTCGCATTTGACTCCCACCACCCCATCTGCCACAAAAAATCCGTAACCAGAACTTTGCTCACGAGGGCTGATTGTTTGCCATCTTCATGTGATTCTAGGGCCAAAGAGCGAAAACATGTTTTTGACGTCCTAAAGGTCAATGGCTACCCAAACACTTTCCTTCGTAACTGCTTAAAACCAGTTACTCCTTCTCTTAACACCTCCGGGGACGAGGTTTCGGCTACAGGTTTTGCCGTCATCCCGTACATCCGCGGTGTTACAGAACCCATTAAGAGAGTTTTGTCTAGCCACAATGTCAAAGTTGCACAAAAACCTTTTCAGACGTTGAGTCATATTTTTGCCAAACCTAAGGATCCTGTGTTGAAAGAACAACGAACTGACGCTGTTTATTCTATTCCATGCAATGACTGTAATCATGAGTACATCGGACAGACCAAGCGTCAGCTTGGCACGCGTTTAAAAGAGCATCAAAAAGCAGTTTTTCTTTGCAAAAAGGAAAATTCCGCTTTGTCGGAACATGCTTGCCAAACCAACCATACAATAGCGTGGGATAATTCCAAAATTATCACCACTAACCGGCGGTACCATCAACGGCTTTGTTTGGAAGCTTGGCACATCAACTCCGCCCACGCTCCTTTAAACCGTGACGATGGCGGCCTTTTACCTGACACCTATTTACACCTCATCAAAACAAAAGGTCGTTAATTAGTAAGCGTATAAAAGGCTCCTTTTTGCAACACTAGATCACCCCTGATGAAGACACTAGACAGGAGTGTCGAAACGTTGGGTCGTGAATTGTAACTTTTTAAGTTACATTCATCAAACTTCAAACCAGAGTAGCATCAAACCATGTCTGATTGTCCACCTGGTTGCAGTGTGAACTTGAACATACCTTTCTAAGCTGTGTTCCACCTACTTGTCACTTCTATAACTCCGTATATCGGTGTCAGTCTTTCTGTAACCTCGTTACTCTCGTTACTCTGTAACCTTGTTACTTCTGTACCCTTGTTACTTCTGTACCCTTGTTACTTCTGTACCCTTGTTACTTCTGTACCCTTGTTACTTCTGTACCCTCGTTACTGCTGTACCCTCGTTACTTCTGTACCCTCGTTACTTCTGTACCCTTGTTACTCCCGTAACCTCGTTACTTCTGTACCCTCGTTCCTCCCGTAACCTCGTTACTTCTGTACCCTTGTTACTTTTGTACCCTTGTTACTTCTGTACCCTCGTTACTTCTGTACCCTCGTTACTCCCGTAACCTCGTTACTTCTGTACCCTTGTTACTTTTGTACACTTGTTACTCCTGTACCCTCGTTACTCCCGTAACCTCGTTACTTCTGTACCCTTGTTACTTTTGTACCCTTGTTACTTCTGTACCCTCGTTACTTCTGTACCCTCGTTACTCCCGTAACCTCGTTACTTCTGTACCCTTGTTACTTCTGTACCCTTGTTACTTCTGTACCCTCGTTACTTCTGTACCCTTGTTACTCCCGTAACTTCGTTACTCCTGTACCCTTGTTACTTCTGTACCCTTGTTACTTCTGTACCCTCGTTACTTCTGTACCCTCGTTACTCCCGTAACCTCGTTACTTCTGTACCCTTGTTACTTCTGTACCCTTGTTACTTCTGTACCCTCGTTACTCCCGTAACCTCGTTACTTCTGTATCCTCGTTACTCCCGTAACCTCGTTACTTCTGTACCCTTGTTACTTTTGTACACTTGTTACTCCTGTACCCTCGTTAATTCTGTACCCTTGTTACTTCTGTACCCTCGTTACTTCTGTACCCTTGTTACTTCTGTACCCTCGTTACTTCTGTACCCTTGTTACTTCTGTACCCTCGTTACTTCTGTACCCTTGTTACTCCCGTAACCTCGTTACTTCTGTACCCTTGTTACTCCCGTAACCTCGTTACTTCTGTACCCTTGTTACTCCCGTAACCTCGTTCCTTCTGTACCCTTGTTACTCCCGTAACCTCGTTACTTCTGTACCCTCGTTCCTCCCGTAACCTCGTTACTTCTGTACCCTTGTTACTCCCGTAACCTCGTTACTTGTTCTGTACCTTTGTTACTTCTGTACCCTTGTTACTCCCGTAACCTCGTTACTT
>OX419335.1:42805524-42900524 GCA_948470475.1 Galaxea fascicularis | reverse complement strand
GGGGACTTTGTGGTGTTTGCATACAACAACTTTGTTTGCTTTTCTGTTGACATGGTAGAAATCAGAATCATGTTTTCCTGGCAATCAGAACTTGAAGAATCAGAAAGATCAAATATTGTGTATGTAGCTTGAGAGTGAAAAGGGAGAGAGATGCCTTAGCTTTCTGAGAAGGTTGAAGAGTATTTCAAACCATGCAGGGCAATGCTTCTTGAGACCAATAAAGGGGCAAAATCAAGGTATTTTACCTTAATACAATACTGATATTGTTTTTGTTTAGGAAATGCTCAGATAATCAAGGCTGTGCTCTAAGAAAAGTAGTTGGGTGCCCTGAAACCTCTAAACCTTTGAAATCCAAGGTGCCCAGCATGTAAGTTTGGTGCAAAAACTAAATATTATTTCCTGGTCACCCAATGGCAAAAGTAAGTTTGCAGGGGTGACCGGGTGCTGCTAGAGCACAGCCCTGGATAATGTATTGGATTTCCTTGGGAAATGTAATAATTATACAGGGTTGGACATTGGCACTCACCTGCTCACCCAGGCAAGTGTCTTAAGTGTCGGGCGAGTGCAAATCTTCGATCACTCGCCCATTTGACAAGTGCAATTTTCATTGCCAAGAAATTATTTAGATAATATTTGCTGAGAAAATTCCTAAACATAAACTTTCCATTTCTATTTTGCAAAGTTTTACATTCTGAACTGTCTAGTAAATTGGTGCTGAAAGGCAACATAATATGGCCTTCTGTTAGTGATAATTACATAACACATGTACTTGTACAAAGTGATACTGCTGGTCACTATCGAGCCATCAGTGATCACCGATCCCGAGAAGAACAGACACATTTACTTGCAAACTGCAGGGATCTCACGAAGATTCATCAATAAAAAACTATTTGAAATATAAAGTAAAAGTCTCCCTTGTGTTTTCTTGGGGTTTGAGGTCTTTAAATAGAATTTTTCATTGAAGTAATAATCCTTGGATAATCCTTGGTCCTTGGTCTGTTGGATGACATTGCGAGGCGGGGGGGGGGGGGGTGGTGAGGGCCACTCACCTGAATGGCGAATACTCTCAAAATTAAGTGTCCAACCCTGTTTATACATGATTTGGGTGATTTTTCTACATGGAGGCAGGATGGCTGAGTGGTTTAGGGCGCTGGTTTTCAATGCGGTGACCCGGGTTCAAATCCTGCTCTGGCCACTAGCTGGAGTTGTTCTGGGTGAGTGCCTGGTTCAACTCCTCGGTCATCCTTGTAAATAGCCAACTGGCTGCTTCCTGCCAGTTGGGATTCTTAACTCTGTTGTTTGCATTTGTATTATTTGTTTCATTGGCCCTGAAAAGCCCCTTTAGGGGAGTGGTCAATTAAGTATTTATTTATTTATTTCTGTAAAACATGAAGGGAAGTTATCTCGCGAAAATCTTGTCACCTGTTGTTGGGAATACTGATTACACTGTCAAAAATTCCTGTGACTTTGCGGATTTTATAAGAGGTAAAACTCTTGACGCAGGAAACGAGTTGGTTTCTTTCGACGTTGTTTCCCTCTTCACCAAAATTCCGGTTGATCTTGCCATTAGTGTTGCTGAAAAAAGACTCAAACAAGACGCTTCATTGGGACAAAGAACTTCTTTGCCCGTGGAGGATCTTATAGATTTGCTGTCTTTTTGTCTCAACACCACTCAGTTCGCATACAATGGCACCTACTACCAACAGGTTTTTGGCACGGCTATCGGTTCTCCCGTTTCTACTGTCATTGCCAACATGGTAATGGAAGATGTGGAACAAAGGGCTCTGGCTTCCTCACCAATCCAGCCTTTGTTTTGGAAACGATATGTCGACGATGTCATCTCTGCGGTATCCAAAAATGAAGCGGAGCGCCTTCTTTCACATTTAAATTCAGTTGAGCCGTCTATCCAGTTCACCATTGAGCGTGAGAATGATAGACGTTTGTCTTTTCTTGATTTGAATGTCTATAGGGCGCACCGGGGAAATTTAGAGACAAGTGTTTATCGCAAACCCACGCATACCGACAGATATCTCGCATTTGACTCCCACCACCCCATCTGCCACAAAAAATCCGTAACCGGAACTTTGCTCACGAGGGCTGATTGTTTGCCATCTTCATGTGATTCTAGGGCCAAAGAGCGAAAATATGTTTTTGACATCCTAAAGGTCAATGGCTACCCAAACACTTTCCTTCTTAACTGCTTAAAACCAGTTACTCCTTCTCTTAACACCTCCGGGGACGAGGTTTTGGCTACAGGTTTTGCCGTCATCCCATACATCTGCGGTGTTACAGAACCCATTAAGAGAGTTTTGTCTCGCCGCAATGTTAAAGTTGCACAAAACCTTTTCAGACGTTGAGTCATATCTTTGCCAAACCTAAGGATCCTGTGTTGAAAGAACAACGAACTGACGCTGTTTATTCTATTCCATGCAATGACTGTGATCATGAGAACATCGGACAGACCAAGCGTCAGCTTGGCACGCGTTTAAAGGAGCATCAAAAAGCAGTTTTTCTTTGCAAAAAGGAAAATTCCGCTTTGTCGGAACATGCTTGCCAAACCAACCATACAATAGCGTGGGATAATTCCAAAATTATCACCACTAACCAGCGGTACCATCAACGGCTTTGTTTGGAAGCTTGGCACATCAACTCCGCCCACACTCCTTTAAACCGTGACGATGGCGGCCTTTTACCTGACACCTATTTACACCTCATCAAAACAAAAGGTCGTTAATTAGTAAGTGTATAAAAGGCTCCTTTTTGCAACACTAGATCACCCCTGATGAAGACACTAGACAGGAGTGTCGAAACGTTGGGTCGTGAATTGTAACTTTTTAAGTTACATTCATCAAATTTCAAACCAGAGTAGCATCAAACCATGTCTGATGAAGGGAAGGAATTGTTGTTGTTGTTCTTTCAAAAATGTGAATTGATTGCAATCTAATTATTCTAAGAATACATGTAATGATCATGTGGAGATCACTGATTGGATGACTGATGACTGCTAATGATTGCTGATTGGATGGCTGATAATGCAAATCACTGATTGGATGACTGATAATGATCACTGATTGGATGACTGATAACGATCACTGATTGGATGACTGCTAATGATCACTGACTGGATGACTGATAATGCAAATCACTGATTGGATTACTGATAATGACTGCAATTCCAAGAAACCTGGTGTAATGGGCGGACGCTGGCGACTATCTAACTGTGTTGTTTCTCAATTTTACCAACGCCGCAACGGAGGAATGTTTTCGACAGAAACTTCAAGCATCTATCTGACTTTCAATTCTTTAATTACTTGAAATTCCGTAAAAACTGAAATACAATAAACGACAAAACTAAATTACTATAAAAATCTAACCAAAGAAACTATCTTAAACAAAGCACGTGCGGCGTGCATACCAATACAATGAATAACCGAATGCAAAGGAACATAAGCGTAACAAATCATCTTGTGACCGAAAAACAATTAACCTAATAACCTAAATAGGAAAATAAACAAGGTAGCATACCTCTTTCCCCACTTTACAGACTTTAAACATTGCCACAATCCTTAAAGCTATCTTTGAGTGCTTAACACGTACCTTGAAGCGACTAACTAAAAATACCGACAACCCGCGGGATATCATAACAAAACAAAGAAGAATTGATACAGCGCAAATAATGACGTAAATCATGCAATCTTGACAAAATGATATCCGTTACACCTGGAATCACAGTCAGTCATACATGTATATGGCCAATAATATGGCAATAATTTGTAGAACTGTTATGGCCCTGTAGTTATGAATGTTTTGCAATATTGATACAGTTTAAACCACAATCAAGAATTCCCACTTACACTGTAAAGCAGTATGTAACAGAAGCAACCCAGCCAATCCAATGGCAGAGGGAGGCCTTTCCAGTCGTGGGTCCAGCTTTATTAGGAGTTCATTTTCTTACAGTGTATCTGCCAAAGTAAATTACATGTATCACAGCAAACACATTTTTCTATCTTATGACAAAGACAGGAAAACACTGGAGAAACAGGGTTGGTATTCAACAAATGACTAATTCCTTGTTATGTTACAGCTACTTTGTTTAACAAATTACATGTATGTTAACCCTTTCCCTCCTAAGGGGTTCTCCATTGACGAGTAAAATCGTGTGGCATTAGACAGAGTAAAATCTATAAGTGCCATTTGGCACCATCAGGAGTGAAAGGGTTAACATTTACTCCTACTTTGCCTTTCATTTTTTTTAAGCTTCACTAAACAAGGCCGGATCAATTAAGGCTTGGTGTAAGTACCACTTGTTTATATTTGTGATAGCCTTAAGAGCATGGTGACATGTTTACATTTGGAGTTAGACAACATTTTGAAAGCAAATTAGTGGGATTGTCCCTTTTACAAATTTTCAATTTTTAACCCATCATCTCAATGTTTTGTGTGCAGGGCTGTCACTAATTTCTGAAGTAGATCAGGATACAGTGTATACCGAAAAATAACGGGGGATTCAAGTTGCTGAAATGTAGTAAACATGCCTATTTTATATCAAAGTAGCCGGGAATATACCTTAAAATATGAGGGGAAAATCCCCAGGCCCTGGCTCTTAATGACAGCCCTGGTTTGCCTTTTCAGTGTGTCAAATGCAATGGATTGCTTCATTCTCCTGAAAAATAATTAACTAAAGAAAAACTTAACAAAACCAGACTACTGTACAAAAGCATAACAGTCAAAGTAAAAACCCCCATTGCAAGGATTGTTTGCATGACTGTAGCTTGTGTTGTCTTCCTGGGTTTGCAAATTTTAATTTATCATCAGAATTGTGTTGCCCTAATTTTCTGGTCTTTCCATTTCTCTATCCTTCAGAGCATTTCTTTGTGTAAGGGAAGATCTCAGACAGACCCCATCTGTTGCATCGGTTAAAAGGTCAGTGTTGTCTCAGATTAACAAACAGTGTCCATAAAATTCATTTCAGGGTTGTCAAAGATAATTTAAGGTGGCTTGAAAGGGTTTTTCATCGATGTAGTGTTTGCGAAACAATGTAAGATTACAAAGAAGGATATTTACTGGTGTAGGCAAAGTATGTCTCCTTGGATCTCTATTGTTGAGCTATTTTAAGGGTGCCTGTGATGTCATATCAGTTACTATGGCAACATGCCAGGTCCACAAAAAGGTCCTCTAGATGCCAGTTTTTGCAAATTACCCGAAAAAGCAATCTGGCGACCTACCCTTTCTATTCCTTTATTGGGAAACTCCCTAAATTTTTTAACTTTTCAGGCAGTATGAAAAAAATTTATGTAGCAGAATAAAAGATATTTAAACAAAAACGTGTTACGGAAAATTGTACTTGATAATTTTCCCTGAAACTTTTATATTTGAAGTGTCCGCGTCAATGGTGCGTGCATGCAAAAAACCAAGATTTAAGGGCACCGAGCAAAAATTTGAGCTAAAAACAAATGTACATTCCTCTAACAACAACAAACTCGTAACAACATGAAGGAGCTTGTGTCAAAGCATTTTCTTTTGGTTTTATCAATTTTATAAGAAATACCTTTGCGTCTTAGCGGTGGAAAGTTGTGACAAGTCTACTTTGTACGACAAAAGTGCACAGTAACACTTGCCAACATGCTATCAAATAATGTTGATACATAACAGTGACGGTTTTCTTATCGCTGTGTTTTTCGTTTCTTTTCTTTTGTATGGCTGCTATTTTGGGGGATTGTTTCAGAGCAGTATGTGTCTAAATACCCGGAGTACATCCTGGGCGGTTGTGCTCGCTGGAAAGTCAGCAGCGGCTTCAAAAACAGACGTTTGATATGTGGCTGGTTCTATCTTGTTCAAATGTGGGCGGCAACGCTAAGTCTGCAAAGAATAGAACCCACTTTACTAACAATAGCATCTTTTCATATTTGCTGACCTGAAACAACAACAATCGAACCTACATTAAAATTATTTTGCTAACAAGGACTTATTGTCTCTGTCGATTTGGAATTCCGTTAACAGACAGAGTTCCTGTTTGTGTTGGTCCTTTTTATTGCCCATGGAAGCTATCTTTGTCACGTAACGTCAAGATTGGATGCCAAAAATGCTCGTGTGCATACTATCCAAACGTAACAGCAACATTCTACTGCTTGCTTGTCGGTGACCTGGTATTTAAGTTCACCCCGGCCCTGTGGACAACAGCACTGAATCTCTTTGTTTACAAAACACCATTGTCCATGCAATGAAGGAAGTCATCTTATCTCCTTTGGTAAGGAATTTTAAGCTGTCTTTTCTGCTTACTGAACACATGATCTGTGAGGAGCAAATTGACAGACAGTCTTGACTTTGTCTTTCTACATGTAAAAGCCAATTCATAAGCTGTTTTCCAGATGATGTGTTAGTTCGTGTGAGCCAATGTTTATTTCCTTGTGCCATTTTTCTTGGCTTTGTTTTGGTTTTTCGTTTTTACTTGACACAAGCTTTTTCTAAACAAGTCTTGATGATTTTGGTTTTTCCAGGAATTTCAAATGGAAGCTTTCAATTAGCCAGCCTGTGTTTCCTCTATCTGTCTACGTAGACAATTAATTGCTGAGATCATTCCGTAAAATTTTAGAGGGGAAACCTACTGGCCGTATTCATTTTGAAAAGCATTTGGTGACGGAAACTTAGAAAATTCATCCATTAAATTTTCAACTTTTGTTATACCCTTAAAAAACCAGTCCTTGTAAAAGACAGGTTTATCGTCAATTCTTATCAGCGAGTTGTACCATAGAGGTGGTGTTTGTCTGATGTGAATTTCTCCTCAAAGGAGGTGGCAGACAAGATTTCAGGGATTTCTTTAACAAAAGGGCCTAATTTCTTAAATATATTGTGCATGTCTTGTTTATTAGGCTTTCCTAGTAGCACCACTTTGCCTCCGTAGTGTTGAAGTTCCAAATCAAGGATACTTTTCCAGCTGCTACTGTTTTCAATACTGAGGGATTCTTTTATCCAATAAGCCTCAAGGGGTTTATTAAAAGAAGCTATATCAATCATCTTAAGTCCTCCTTCAGCATAGTTGTTTATTATTACATTACGCTTTATTTTGTCTACTTTTTCGTTCCAACGAAATTTGTAAAAAATTGTCTTAAGCTCTTTAATTGTTTCGACATCCATTTGGAGAGGGGCAAGAAGATATGCCAATTGTGATACCACTAGACTTTTTTAAAACCATAATTTTTCCTAATAGACTGAGTCTCTGAAATTTCCAGCAGCCTAATATGTTCTTTGCTTTTTCCAACTGTCTTTGTAGTTTTGAGATACTGACCACACTCAAAGTGCTTTGACTTTTTTTACTCGACCATTTGAATTTTTTTTCCGGACAAAGTTAAGATCGTATTTTGCTCTTGAGCCAATCCACAAGGTTTCCACATACTTCCAAAAACATCTAATAGCCTGAGAGCTTCTTCGAGGGAATGTTCCGAACCGTTTAATATAAGTGGGGTGTCGTCGGCGTATTTTATACGATTTTATGATCTTATTACTTCTTCGAAAACCTGCCATTATTTATACTTATTATATCTCCCAGTTAGTACGTGCGCTGTGATTGGTCAATTTTGTGGGCCGTATTCTACTGTACAGCCCGCTAAATTTGAAAGTTCCCTTTCCCGCACTCCTGATTAACCTCAGAGATAAAACAAATCCTACTAACCTTGTTTTCTCGGTCCATACTGTAAGTTTCGGATCCTCGTTTTTTCCCGTTGATTTGATGTTGATGGCCTGTGCGCTATGTGCTTGGGCCATAAGCGAACGGGAAAAAACTCGGTCCATAACTTACAGTACGGACCTCGAACTCGGTGAGTAAGAGGTTAGTAAGAGGTATAAAACGAACAAATAGGGCGGCAGGGGACAGCTCTGCCGAACTCCTCAATTAAGTTTGAAGAAATTACTTTCCCATCCATTATTTAAAATACAGCTTTCTATGTCGAAGTAGAGAACATTAATCCATTGAAATAATTGTGATCCGGAACCAAAAACGTCTTAAGTCCTTTGAATAAAAGACCATTCTGGTGTGTCAAAGGCTTCCTCAAAATCAAGAAAAAGAAGAAGTCCCGGATTGTTTTTCGCTTTAGTATATTTAATAACATTGTCCACCAATCGAATAAGTTTAGGAAGCACAATTTTAATTTGGTTCGCTATGGCTTTAGTCGCAATCTTATAATCACAATTTAACAGCGTTAACAATCGCCAGTTTTTAACTAAATTGAGCTCGGCAGCCTTTTTGGGTATAGGTTTCACGATACCTCATGTTTGCAATACAGAATGTTTTCCTGTTTCATATGAGTAATTGAGAGCGTTTATAAGAATATCAGCCAAATCGTTCCAGAAAACCTTACAAAATTCTCCAGGAAGACCATCTGTTCCAGGGGTTTTATCCGAAGACAGTTTTAGGCGCATCTAGACATTCTTCCCTGTTGAGCAGTCCTTTGCAAGAAAATTCTTCTTTTTCATTCAAATGTCTTTTATTTGGTTGTTGGAAAAAGTCTTCAGTGAGGCACTCGTTGTTTATTTTGGAGCTATAGAGGCTTTCATAAAAGGAAACACATTCGTTCAAAATGTCTTTGTCGGTGACAACCAAATTGTTCTCATTAGTTTTAATCTGAGTTATAGTTCCCTGTTTGCAATGTCTTTTTTAAGAAAAATCAAGAAAGTACTTAGTATTTTTCTTGCCTTCATTGTACCATCGAGATTTGGATCTGAGAGTAGCTTCTTTCAGTTTGGTATTCAATCAATAGCTCTAATTCTCCTTTCTTTGTTTCAAGTTCCAACAATACTTTTTGTTTTTGAGAGTCATCTATGTAGATATTTGTAATATCTTTTTCTAAACTTTCAATTGACTGTTCGATATTCTCTCGTTCCTGCGTCATTTTCTTTTCCTTTGATGCTCCATATTTCATTGATTCCTCCCTTACTTTCAGTTTTACCATTTCCCAGAGTACAAACATATCCTTCGCATACACTTTATTCCAAAATGGCTCCCATTCTAATATTCTTGTTGCCTCGTTCAAGATAAAATGTTCTTTTGAATTTTACTCGAACGAAGGAGGCAACCAGGGCTAATTTGAATAAAAACAAAAGAATATTAGAATGGGAGCCATAAGGTGTATATTCATCCTTAGTTTGTTGTATAATTGATTTCATTTGGTTAACAGGTGCTTCCCATTTGTAATAAAGTCACATACTATCCCCCGGGGTCTGAATAAGCTTTAGAAATTTGAAAGTCAAAATTGTTGTTAAAGAGAATGGCAACACCTGCAGTTTTGCTTGAGCCACAGCTAAATAGTACTTGATGTCCCCATTCTGCTCGGCAATCATGCTTATTTTCTTCAGTACAATGAACTTCTTGAAGGAAAAATATTGACATCTTTTTCGAGCGGAGCCAATTAAACGTTTCCCGATGATTTGCCTTGTCTCCAAATTCTCTTAAATTAAGAGAACCTATTTTAAGATCCATTTATTTGTTTACTTTGGTTTGTAATATAAATTTCCCTGGCCATCCATCCCCAAGAGCACTTCTGTGATTGATCAAGGGTGTAAACTACAAAATCAAAAAATAAACAAAAACAGGGTGAGAAAATATGCAGACAAAAATACACAAAGACAGCAATAAAAACAGCCGTAGGACACAAAGAGTTAAAGAGTTGAATGCTGATTCGTTTTGCTTGCGGCCTATCTTCAAAACTCTCCGTTTGCGTACGCCCTCAATAAGAATTTAAGTTTGATTTTAATAGTGGCTTAAATGTAACACTTTCGCTGTTCTCAAGATTAGCGGCCATTGGATATCTCGAGTTCCTTGCCAGCAGACCAATACTCACCATTTATGTATAGTTTGTCTGGTTGGTTCCTTCGAGCTTGTTTCAGTGTTTCAAGTTGTACTTTTTGCCTGTTGACGATCTTGGTGGAGGGTCTTTGAACATTTGGTATTTTGTGCCTTGCAAAATCTGTGACCCGGCGCCAATATTTCCTCGCAATCTTTATAACGTAAAAAGCAGGCTAGTATGGGTCGCAGTCCTCCGTTCCTTCCCTTGCCTATTCGGTGAACCCGCTGAATCTCAGCAGTCTCTTGCATCTTTGTAACCAAGATCACGTTCCAAAAACTGTCGAAGCACTTCTTTGGTATCTTCTTGTTGATCTGCTGATATCTTTCTCTCCCCAATATTCATGAATTTACTATTCTCGCGTCAATGTTATCGAAGGGCAAAGGTGCAGTCTGCTTATATTCGAACAAGTAACTAACTTTATTTAACCAGAAGCAGTGTATTGTACACAGTGCAATGTGGTAAACTAACGTTCTTATTGTGGTGTCCATTTTGTAAACATTGTGTAGTAATTCTTAAATAAAAACTTATAATAAAAAAGGAAATCTTTATTTAACCCTGGTAGCCGATTCAGCTACGTGGCTACTTTAAAGGCTTCGTTAAAGCTTGGTTTGATTGGCACTGCCCTTGACCAATTTTGATCCTTTGTGTGTGATTAGCTGAAGAAGAACAAACAGTCGGAAAAAACTGTTAGAGTTTACACTTTTCGCAGTAAACTGCCACAAAGTCTACAATGTGGCCAATCCTCCGTGTCTGTGTACTTTACTTTTTACTGGGAAGCACCAAAGGCCTATGGTTTGGGGATTTACCAACAAAGCATGGCACAGGGGTCCTTGGATGTAGAACCAATTTCAGTCGCCTCCTACTGGGAACAGGGGACCCTCCGTGTGCAAGACACAAAAAAAACTGTCCCCAGCTACTACCTCGAGTCACAGCCGTATTGTTGTATAGGACCATTTATCGAAGCCTTAGCACTAAAATTCAAAGTGCTCGTCCACAGCCACCAGTAATTAGGCAAACTAATGTTTTAAAAGCTTTAGTGAAAAAGCAAAATAAATCAAAACAAGTAGCTCTTTCTCAAGAGCAAACAGAAAATTAAAAGAACTGGTCACACTGGAGACAGCACACAAAACACCATAGGAGCAAATCAAACTTGAAAAATAAAATTAATTAAAAACCACAAAAAAAAGTGATTCCCTGGGGACTAATGAACCTTTCACCCCTCCCTCTCCAAGAAAAGAAGACCTTCTCTACCCCCTGTGGAGAAAGGGAAAGAGTGCAAGTTCAACCCATTTGACTTCACTCCATAAGAGAGAGAACGAAAAGGAGAATTCCGACTCCCAAGCTATCCCTAAGAAAACGGAAACAGAACTAGTGAGACTTCTTTGCACTGAGAACAAGAAGGATTAACTGTAACTCCCAAGTTCCAATATCAGTTCTCATTTCTATAACTTTCTTTGTGCTTTAGTTAAGAGAATTTGGGGTAATATCAACATAACCTCTGGCTGATAAGTTTGTCCAGTCACCTGGACAATATATTGAGAGGGTTGGGCTAACCTGTAAATGCCTTGTTTTTTGTACCTTTCATCACTTCCGTCAAAATGGTTTCAGTAACCCTGTAAACTTTTGGAAGGAAGAAGAGTTCCTTGGGAGAATGTTGAAATTAAGGGATAAATGGGAAATATTGAAAGTCGTTCAAACATTAAATTTTTAGTAAATAATTAGATCAAGACCAGACTGTCCTCAGCCACAATAACGTGCCTCTTTCACCATTAACAGACTATAATTTGTGTCTACCTTTTTACCTTTCTTTCAATCTCGATTCACCCCATTTTCTCCCAATTTCACATCTACCAACCCCTTACTTTAAGAACAAATATGCTAATCACTTCTAAGAGTTCAAGGGTCAACCCTAGTAGTATTGCATAACAGAGCAGTTAGTACGACAACGCATCAATATTCCTCCCTCCCTAAAAAAACTTCACAACATCAATAAATTACTTTTTCTTTACACATGCACCAAATAAATTTCTCCTAAATTTGTACATATATTAATAGTTATCTTTCCAGTATCTCAATAGGCCATTCCGAGTTCATGTCTGCCTCCTCTTCAAAGCGAGTCTAACTGCGACGTTTTTGTGATGGTAATTAGTTCTACTTTTCATATGAATGAAAACTAATTTCCATAACAAAAACTTCGCACTTAGACTCGCTTTGAAGAGGAGGCAGACATAAACTCGGAAATGGCCTATTTCTCCGTCCTTAAAAATAATCATCTGAATAAATTATTCCGGAAGGGAGGATTGGGAGTACCTCCCACCCTCCCTCTCCCACTCTGCCGAGTGGAAGAGGGGAGGATTGGGAGTACCTCCCACCCTCCCTCTCCCACTCTCCCTCTCCCAATCTGTACTTTTTCTACTCTTCCTTCTTTGATATTCTCTATTCCAACTTAAGTTTTTTTACTTTATTAAGTTAACAAGGAGACAGAAGTTTTGCCGCGTATTGTTGCAGCACTTTATTTTTTCTTTGACTGTAATGTGAAGGGTTGGTGTTTTTTATTTGCCATCTTTTGTTTTTTTTTTTACTTTATTTTTTTAATACATTTTCTAGACATAACAGTCATTTCATGTTCTGAAGCTAATAAATATCTTATGTTTACTCTTTTATTACATTTTGAGAAGAGCTTTACATTTGTCTTTCTGATTTAAATCTACATACTTGGTATTTCATTTTTGACACATTCGAGTCTAAAATATCGGGAATTGTCCTTTGCCGGGCGTATGAATTACTAGAAATATTGCTAGTTTTTGTGAAAGTTTATTTCGGACTTTATTGTCGGTTTTACAGTATGGTTCAATTGTAACTAATTGGGTGTTTTTACTCGTTTGAACAGGAACCTTGAAATTTCGTGTGCCACTTATGAAAAAGCCTATGAAGTCTTTTCCAAAATGGATAAAGAACGTGTTGTTATTTGAAAATTTTGAGTGTCAGGTTTCAAAATAATAAATTGTAGGCTATCGAGTCATTTTCACAATCACTGCTTTTATTTGAAAGTTTGTACTGCTACTTTGAAAATTAGCTCTTAAGCAAAACGGAAGAAAATAAGGAAAAATACTTTTTGTTCCTTTTGAATCTATCTTATTGTAGTGTCCTATGAAGACGAATTTTTTTTCATAATTTTCTCGCTGGTAGTTAGTCTGTTGTTGGAAGCCACTATATTCGAATTTGAGTTTGTTCACTTACCTTGTTGTCTTCAGGGGTGTCACAAACATCGCTGCAGTGCTACGACTAAAATAGTTGTTAATTATAGTACTATTTATGCCAGGTTCTCTCTCTCCTCTCTCCTGTCCAGACTTCGGCAACTTTCTTCTTTGTCATTGGTAGTTAATCTAGAACACATAGGAGTTTAAAACTAATGCGCTAGGATCTCTTGTATTGTTGCATTATTCAATCGTTTAAGATGACGAAGACCTCAGGAAAGTAAGAATTACATCTATGAAAATCCTGATACCTTCTCGCGAGAAGGGGAAAGAAAGTATCGCAAATTATCACCTAAAGCAGAAATTTAAAGTAATACGCCTGAAACTCTTATTTTGCATTTATATATTTGCAATCTTGAATGCATGTTTTAGACGACGACGACCCAAAAATACTGTAATGGTTAAATCTTTGCGATCTCTAAGTGTAAGATGATTCCGAAACCTTTTACGAGAAAAAGAGTCTAGTACCGTGAAATAAAAACCTTTTGGCAAAACGTTTCGTAAGTGCACTTTGGCTTTAGCCGAGTTTAGATTGTGGAAACAGAATTTAGTGGGAACGCAAGAAAAACGAAATAGATTCGTAAAAACCTATTTACAAGAAGAAGAAACTATTAAGTAGCTCAAAATAAAAGTTTTGGTTAAAAAATGTTCTATTTGGTTTATGGTTTTAGCCGAGCCTGGATTGTGAAAACAGAACTCGATAGCACTGCTGAAAAATTTCAACAAGAATGAAACGTGCGCAAAATATTTCCTAATTTCGATGCAGAATTGTAAGTTCCGTTGCTGTTCATGCGAAGAAATAGATTTTAGTAGTGAGAAGTAATATTTACAAATTCAAAGTGAAAAATTAATGGAATAAACGGCTTGAGGTTCTGTTGTGGCACAAGTAAATTCAAGGTTCCTTAATTCATCAGGGTAGAGACCAAACTCTATTAGTTCTTCGATCAAAGCTGTAATCCTTAAATGCTTGTGAATTGTATGCTGTTACCCTTTGAACCTCTTCGCTTTCTGTAATCATTATGGGAAAGCCTCTTTATGGGAAATTTTAAGTACAAACTTTTGCCGGCTGGCAAACAGGTTAAAACAACTCGGCCGTATCTCAATTAAGGTGGTATTGTAGTTGTACAGCTTCAGAGTGTCCCTGGAATACTTGACAGATTACACTTTACTGCTGATCTTCACTGCTCATTTCCTTGGCTTGTCCAAGATCCAACCGGATCAATGTCTTAGCGACTTCCAGTTCAACCTGTAGACAGAAAATCATAAGCGTCAATTATGTACGATCTAACAGATGCATTGTTACAGAGTCAAGTTATGTATACAAGAAACAAGGTTTCTGCCGAAAAAAAGATCCGGCAGTTGACGGTTTCAGGCTATATTCGTCATCCAGTCACTATTATTTGAAAACACATCAAAGCAGGACGCAAAACCATCTATACCATCGCGGGCCTATGGTATTGGCATGGTCCGCTACAATTAAAAACGACAAAAATATGTTATATGTTTTTCGATGTTCATTTCTAAAGAGCACACCTGAAATAAGGAAGGCACTCTTAAAATAAAGAGCCTCCGGGCATATTTACAGCGGCTCGCATAATTCGCTTGGGTTGAACAAAATTTGACAGCATAATTAAAGGTCTGAGCCAACTCATTCATGCATAACTGAAGACAAAAGTTAGGATTTGTGAAAGCAACGGCGTCACGTTCCTAGCGATCCTTTTAAAACTTGTAAGAGATATTTTTCTCCAATTGAAATTAAGGTAAAGCTGTATGGAACTCAAAGTAGAAAGATACAATTCTTATGAATAATCGGCAGTAGAATGAAATTGAAAGATATGGAGATCTATTTTGAGCTGTTTAAACCCTCCGCGATTGAGAGAGGTACGGTAGACATCCCCATTGTTTTGCCTGGCCTGTGGTTTGACATGACCTTTGCTATGCAAATTTCGAGGCCAACTCGCGTAACTTCTGAATGTCTTCTCCATGAAATTTCTAAAGGTATATCTCGTCAAGATACATTGATTTGAAAGGCTGTTACTCCAAACTATCGACTTGCAATAACCCTGTATTACCTCGCGTCGACAGCAGAATTTAGGTTAACCATTGCTAACTTCTTCTTTTGTGTGTACTTGTACCAGTGAATCACGGAGACAGCATTTGCGCATACCTTATTGAGTTTGTGGACACTTAATAAGTCACTGAAGCCTGGCAAAATCTCGTTTTGGCACGCGGGTCACTTTTTAGGCGGGCCAGGACCACCTCACGAGGTGGTCTCGATCCGCCTGATTTTCTTGGCCCGCATGTCGACATATTGCATTTACATAACAAAAAAACAAGCGGGCCGTGCCAAAACTATCGGCCCGCTTATCTAAATTTAGGAATGCCGGGTCTAAAATGAATGTCGTGCAAATGGGGCTTCATTATGCATATTTTTTCCGATATGCGATCAATGAAGGATATTTTAAATTTTTATCACACTGTGCTTTTATTATAAAATATTTTTTTGCTGATTTTCGGCGTCTTAAAAATGACCAATTAATCTGTCTTCCTTCCAGTCGCAAACACGTGCGGAAAGTTAATCGCCAGAAGGTCGAAAAAGTTCAAATCTATAGGTTTGAAATCTCTTACAAGTTTCAAAAAATCAGCTCAAAGAAAAGCGACACCATCGAATTGAAGGCAATACTGCAGAAGCAGGTGTTTTGGCTGAACGTTCTGTAGTTATGCAGTTTACTCTTGGGTGGCTTGTCAACGAATTACTAAATCAAAGTTTCATGGCTGCCGAATCGTCAGAGCGCAGGATTAAGTCGCAGTTTCTCTTCAAAATAATTTAACACGTTACATATGGGTTTCATTACGATAATTCAAAATTGAAACGTTAAGCGAAAACAAATGGTTTTATTTTATTTGGATTAGTCTCCGCGTCATTTGGTGCGATTAAATTGGTAAATTTCAAATCGCTGTTCGTAAAGCGAAGGAACATTGAGTAAGAGTTATTCCGAGAAGATCTGTGAGAGTATGTGTGACGTTTTGTGGCATCCTTCGCGTAGCCGTAAATTCTATGGGACAAGAAAACACATGCAGTTTGAGCTTGTTTCAATATTCTTTTGCTGATGAAGTTGACAATATCAAAACTGACCGAAATTAGTCCCTCGTGTTTAGTCTCGCAGAATTCAATAATTATGTTTGTTTTCATCAAATGTCATGAAGCAATTAAATTTAGGAAGAAAATAGTTTAAGTAAAAAGAAACAGAACTAATTTTAACTCGGTGGCACTTTTCCTCAAAAAAACGAGATCAAAACCGCAATTTTCTGAAAGTTAATTGACTTTTTGGTCCAACTTGGCCGCCGTGGAAGTCAGTGCTATCGATTTCCTATTTCAGCTCTGATCGTACTTTTACAGAATTATCAATTCTGCATTGGGCCAGCTACGTATCTGACCAAATTTCAAAGTGTTGTTCTTGTAAAGAAAAGCAATATTTCAGCTTGAAATTACCAGCTTCGTCCCGTCCCGACTATCTGCCCATGAGTCTCCGAGGATGGAAAATTTCTGACCCGGTAGGAAGAAAATATTGAAAGAGGAGCGTTAAGTTGTCCTTAGTTTACGTCTCGGCAATTCTTTACCAAAACTCAAAGAAAATCAACTATAAACCGAGGTAAAAAGTAATATATGTGGCTACAAAGAAGCTTAACTATGAAGTCTTTAATACCGGTTTCCTTACTCCTCAGTGTAAAACAAATCCAACTCCAAGTTCTTGCAATAGCAGTAAATGTATGCAGTGTTGGAGTCGTCGGAAAGCGGACAGCAGGGAGATTAGGATATTTTGATTAAAATTACGCAAAAAAGAGAACGTCTAACAAGGTCAAAGAAATCTTACCTTCCCATAGTGGAATGTGTTTTATCAAATGTTATCCCAGATGGCTGTATCTATCACTTGTTCCATTATCTCGGTTGTATGACTGAAACCGACTGGAGAGAACAAATAAACAGTATTAGAAAGAGTGGGATACATCCGAGTAGAAAAATAATGAAACCTGAACTGAAATTCTCTTTACACTATTTGAAGATCAAATCAAATTGAAATTCCTTCTATGAAATTATTATACTAGAATGTGTGTGTGTGTGATCTTCTCGATGCCTAGTGGCACTCCTAAGAGGTTACCAAGGAGGTTTCTGCGACTCAACAGAGGCTCTTGTGAGACAGTTGGTCAGCCCAACCACCCTTATGTGTGTGAGAGCAGACCACAGCAACGCGAACTACGGTCCCTACTCTTTTCGATCAGTGTGTGGGTTCTTTTACGTCCCCATCCAGTTTTACGTGGGGAGGTGAAGGAGACAAGGCCAGCAGCTTAACGTCACTGCCCACTGACTGGATCATCTGAACTAAAGTAGACGTTGAGCACACAGCCAGCATGATCTTACCAGGACCCTGGTTTGTGCACCGGTCTGAGAGTTTGAACCCGCAAATCATGAACCCACCGTGTTCCAAGTCTCCCCTCCCTTATTAGCAAGGTTTGACGTTCCTCAAGATCTTACACTTTCTGTTTTTCCTTGTTGTCGCAAGTAATCACTAAATTTAATCAAAGATGGATGGCAGAAAACAAACGATGAAAAAAATGTATATTTTAGGTTCTGGTGCTATACGTAAAAACCAACCAAAAAGAAACCGATTGGCAAAACGCAAAGGATTAGATTTCCATGGGATTGTGGATATGTAAATGTTGTTTCACCTTTCCGTCCTGGAAAATCCCAGAAACTCCTGAGGGGCACTTAAATAATTTTTCTGTATACCTGGCAAACGCACTAAAGAAAATCGATAGAAATCGGCAAAAATAACAGTAACAACTAATTGTAATAATTCTTTTTGTGGTTACTGGCTGTTAAGCCAGTCACCATAATGTCATCGGGTGCGTGAGTGAGAGTGTCCGTGACTTTTCGGAAGCCTTCGGAGTAATCTCACGAAGTGAGACCGAAAACACCCCGAGATTTACCGGAGTTATTGTAATCGATTTTCACCTTTTAACGTGGGTTGTAATGAGAATAACTGCTTTTTATACATTTTTTAATTGCTACCGTTTTATTGATTATTACATTTCAAATGAAAATATTTGGAAATTCGAAAACGTGGCGGAATAGAAATCTTGGTACTAATGTCGAATGTCTCCGATCTCTGTGAGCCATAAGTAGTCAAAGAACATGACTCGTTTTCCCATGTGCTTTGACGTGGCGGTCGACGTGACTATTTCGTGGTGATAATGATGAAGAAATCCCTCTTCGAGGACAGATCAGAAAGTGTGGTTTTGAAGTTCGTTTGACTGCTTAGACTGGGGATCCATTTTGCAAAAACGTACAGGTTTGGATGCAAATTTTCACCGTGCTTTTATATCCTTTTAACAACTTTTATCAGTCTGATCAGTGAAGTTTGTAAAAGAACGTGCTCAATTCGAGTCAATAAATTGACCTAAATTGTGCTATACAAGAGCCTAGCAGTTCGCTTGCTTTGCTTTGCTTTGCTTTGCGTAGCTTTATTCGAGCCGAAAATAAAACGCTTTTGCATTTTAACGTTGCTTTGGTTTTGAGTATTGAACCATGAACAATTGCACAGACTGTCATGACATGAACTTGTGTTTGCCAGCGATCGAACCAACAATTTCCCTGTTTATTAACCCGTGAATAATTGGATAGCTGGCGTGTGCTTGAAACCAGTGTTCCATTGATCAAACCAATGAGTTCACGTGAATCGAACCAGTGAGTTCACTCACAACTTATCGAACGATGCCTGTAATACTCTACTAATTGTTTACATTTCTATTTATTTGTACGTATGAAAAGATAGATTCTCACTGTGGGCAACCATTCAAATTTAGTGTTACCGTATTAAACATCGACCAACACATCCCGCGTAAACGCCTTTGGTGTCTTGTTCTTTCTTGATAACAGCAAATTTATCTTTAGTATTATGTCAGTAGACACACTTTGATCTTTTTACAATGTAATTTGTGGTCCTTTGCGAGGTTATGCAGACTCGTAACGATCTTTTCACAAATCCTGAGATTTGTTTACTTAAAGTCTTTGATTACCTTAAATATCAAACAAATTTAAAGCAATTTCATTTATGCTCTACGTAATTGACTTGTAACCCATTCCCTCCAGTTATACATATCACAGTTGTCGATCGAAAGGGAGTACTCCCAACAATCCAGATAATCAACTATACAAAGCTACTTTCCCTGAAGGGGTACCTTTTTAGGCCAGATCTGAGATGTACATAAACAAAGACAATTCGTGAATTCTGGTACACAAAAGGGTTCTGACATAACAAAATCAAAGCGGACACATCGCAAAACTTCTTGTGTACCATTGTGTCCACCTTTGCAATGTTGCACCCATTGGTGGAGAGAATGTACATGTCGAACACTCAAATTTTAAAAGAATACTTAGCAATAAACTAAAACTCCACAACTCTTTTTGAACCATTGTGGTTGCTATTCACTACAATTAACCACATGTCCTCCTTGGGACCTTTTATTTTTCATGATCGGCACTGAAAATACGGTTGTAACAAAGAAAGAATAAAGACCGATACACACGAGGGGTTTTGCTCCTGGAGTATGCTAACCCCTCGTGTGTATCGGCCTTAAGGTATAAATTAAAAACGCAAAGGATCTTGGCAACCTCGCTCGCAGGGCTTTCCCTCCGCCATTTTTTCTTTCTTGGGAAACCGCTATTACGGTTGTTAACCTATATTTGTTTTTTCGTTTTTCTGTGAAAATATCAGGAGGTTTCATCGAAGAAACTGAAATTGAAATCGAACCTTCAGACACCCGATGAACACTTGTGCTTGGATATTTTGTTAGTTTTAACTGGAGAGCATTACTCTATCTGCCAAATATCGACAAACACTCAGTTTTATTGAATTGGTAACAATAAAAAAAGAGTGATTTGAATTTAGATCAAGAATAGGGCACCCAGTATGTGATAATCTCATAATTTTATGGTAAACCACCTTAAAATAAAGCTTTCAAAGCTACGCAAGGAACAATCAATACAAACAAATCGTGCACATTCCAAGAATCTTCCGGCGCGTCAATACACGAGTTCCTTTGATTTGAGAATCGCTGAAATCAAAACGTTGCTGATGTTAATCAGTAACTACGGTATGTAGTTCCCGGATTGTTTTTGCATTTGACTTCATATTTACTTTCGAGAAAGCAACAACCGAAAGTTTCATATTAAAATAGCATGTGGTCGGCTACTCCCGTTAACCCAAGAGTGTCGTAAACAGATTCGATTCAGTTCAGTCCGTAGCAATCGAATTTGGTGTTGCATTTTCGTGACGATGAATTCGTCTTTTCAACGAAATTTACACACTGTTATGAATTTCCTAATTTTAAACTGAAAGACAAGTACATATACAGTTTAGTTAGAAATTTTGCTCAGTTATGCAAACCAACTTTATGCCTCAGTTGTGTGACCACTGAAACAAACTTTCCCGGGCCTGGCAAACTAATTCATACAAATGGCAGATCCGAAGGCTTGCCACCAGAGTAATTTGCTGTTCTCTGGCAGTAAACGTTTTATTAAAGTGGTGTTTTCTCCAAAGGTTTTCGGCCTTCATCTTCTCCGGATATTATAATAAGCTCCCAAAATATTATCGAGGTATTACTTTAATCTTCCAGTCAGAAATTTGGGCCTTGGTCAAGCTTTGATTCGGAAACTAAAACTGAAAAACTTTGTTACGAGATAACTGTTTGCGAAAACTAAACCTTTTTTGTGCATTTCGAGAGGAATTACTTCAATGAAAGTAAAACAATGCAGCTTACGAAGCAACGAAATGTGCGTCGGTGAACTTTTTGAAGAGTAAATGAGCTTGCCGACTAAACGAGACAACTCCGGCCGATAGAAAGTTATAGTGGACTACTTGCCATTCCCCATTGGAATGGATTTTGTATGTTACGAAGAAGAAGAAGAAGAAGAAGAAAGAGGAGTGTTTGACCGAGAGGAAAAGTGTCCGGGAAATAGAACCACATACCATTTGTAGTTTACGATTGTTGTCGACTGCCATCGACTGCTGAAAAAGTTCGAAGTCATTCGTACGCTGACACGATTTGTCCGTAGACAGTGATCTCAACTTCGAATTCCCAATTCAATTGTTATCTACTGCAAAACATACGGAAGTTACAGTATTGCTTATAAGCCATATATATGGATCAGAAATATTCTCGTTGTTATCTTCTTTGCTTTTTGATAACAATTCAAATATTTTTGTTAAAGTTTTTTGTTGTTATCTACTTCTGATAGCAACAAGGATTCAGTTCAACTGCATTGATTTGTTTTTAATCATCCAATCGATTTCTACTGATTTCTATCGAGACCACGCCAGGGTGTAATTAAATCAAAATGTGGACTACAAACCGGGAGAGGTAAATTTTCGAAGTACCCTCCCTTTCATTCCCCCGCCGGCAATTCCCCTTAAAGGTATATCAAGCTTTTACTTTCCAACTGTTTCTTTGCTTTTACAGCTAGGTCCACAGTCAACGTGACGCTCCGTTCCTCTCCGTAAAACTTCTCAACTTCTTTTTCCTTCTACCCTCAGGCCCACAAACACCGCCAATGACAAATGGGTTTTGTCCTTGAACCTTGGTCGGCGTCTGCTAATGTCTTTTAGCAAGGAAAGGCCGTTCAACTCCGTCAACTTTCCAACAACCGACTGTTTGCCACTTCAACCAGTAACCACGAAACTTACATTTATATATAGGCATAATTAGTTTAGCAATTCACACTTTACATACATAATTATTGTAAAACGCGGTACCTTACACTCCTATGTTACTATTTTCTCCTATGTTACTTACACTCCTATGTGCTAAACACGATACCTTACAATCCTATGATAGCAACGCTTTACTAAATCAACTTAAGAACAATAAACTTACACGCTTTTAGTTACAGACTACGTTACAATACATCTCTAATTACAAACCACTACACTACAACGTTGAATTAACACTAGGACCATACGAAATACTAAGACCGAAAAACTGAAACAAAAAGCTAAATTAGAACATGACAAAAAAATAGAAAATTTCGTGACAGCGATGCAATTGAAAAAGCGCTTCGCTTTATTGTTGATGCTACTTCGGTTGGCAGAGCATCGGGCTGCTGAGCAGGAGGTCGCGGGCTCAAACCCCAGACCGGACCACAAACCAGGGTTCCTGGTAAGATCATGCTGGCTGTGTATCGCTCTAACGACTGCTTCAGTTCAGATAATCGCATCATTGGACAGTAGCCGCTAGCCTTATCTCCTACACTGTTCCACACGTGAAACTGGAAGGGGATGTCTAAGAACCCACACGCCGAATGAAACTTAGAGTAGGGAACATAAGTTCTTGGTGCTGTTTTCGTCTGCCCTCGCACACGTCAGGGGTGGGCTGGCCACTTATCCCCAGGAGCCTCTGATGGGTTACAGAAACCTCCAAGTAAACCTCTTAGGACGTTCCTAATCACCACTTGGCGTGGAAAGGACTAACTTGAATGCATAATTTATGTATGAATCAATACAAACGAATTCGTTTTAAAATTGACGGCGGTGTTTATTTTTCGGAATCCTTGAAATTTGGCGGTAAAGGAAAAACCCAAACTTTCGCCTATCTTCTTAGGTATCACTGTATATAGAGATGTTTGTCCCCACCGTTAAAACGATATAGACTTTACGAAAAGTTCCAAATTCAAATAAATGGAAATTTATTGACTAGCAATCTGCAAAAACATACTAGATACCGCCAATTGGTCGGCCTTATTATTTCAAGTAAATTTTAAACAAAAGCTATGGGCTTGTAGCCACGTTACTCCAGTTAACTGAATTGAATAACACGTGTTGGACTTATCTGAATTAGCTGGAGCTTGAGTGGCAGGGTGATTGAACGTTGTTGGCTTGCGTTCCCCAATCGTATGTTTTTCATAACCATTCACATTTTGACCTGAAAGATAGAAACCGATCGATTAGACAATATTTATTGCACAATAAAAACAGAGCGGACCACACCATATAGACAGACGGTAGGGCATCGTGACCACTCATTCAACAGAATTTCGACTCGGATAGCAATAGAATTTGACGCTGTCGCATGCAGTCGCAAAAACAGCACTATAGGGAGCTTAAGCAACGACGACGGCGACTGTGACGAAAACGTCATTTCAAAATACAACTTCTCGTTTTGGTAACTTTTTCTCGATTATTCCAATTCGTTCAAAATGAGCTGTCCATGGTCTAAATTACTGTGAGCGGTGTTACAGCAAAGAAGGAAGGAAAACCTGCCGTCGTGCGAACGCGTTCTCGAGAAAACCTAAATTTTGGTCATTTCACGTTGTTGTTTTGCAGAGGACGGTAAAGAAATGTACCAAACTGTAAACGCAAGTGCAGTGGAGCGATCGTTTTTGCTCATTAATCCCATTATTTTGTGGCGTTCTCGTTGCCGTTGCCGTGCTCGTTGCTTAAAGGGGCACTGTCACGCTATTGTACCATCACTTAAAAGGTTAAAGGTGCTAATGCATCAGTGGAAACCTTAAAATAATGGTCTGGTTTTGTTCCTAAATACCGCAGTACTGCATTGACAGCATAAGCTCCTGTATTCCATCAAAGATGACGAGGATGGAAATGGATTGAAATTTGAAAAGCTTGCCAATTTTTTCAAAATTTCAAGCCATGCGCTGAAAAATCGCCAAAAAGGTTATTATGGTTGGCTCTCCCTGCTTTTTTGCACGATAACAGGTAAAAGGCAGTTATTTTGGCAGAACTGAACCAAAAACAGCAAAAATCCCGGTGACAGTGCTCATTTAAGCTCCCTATAATTATGTTGCGGGATTACGGTGTGTGTTTCATGCAAGAGAAAGATGGACGAACAAACGAATTTAAAAAAAAAACAAATCCGGTGAAATCTTACCTTCTGTAATCGTGGATTTTTTCGCATCGTTCCTGTACGCTCCACCAATCGTGTAAGTTATAATTCACTCATTATGTCATCTAACTAACAAGAGAGAAGAAAAGGAGACCAGTTACTTAAAATTGTATACACTCGGGTCTGGATGCGAAATGTTGCTGTTTAGCGACAGAAAATCTTACGACGCTCACATCATCATCTCGAAACTGAGCAACGAAATCAGGTTGAGTTCGTCTGACAAGATTTTGTTCAGATTAACCGGCCATGGTCAAGAACAAAACTTAAATCGCTGATGTTCGCTTGATGTTGCCGGCAATAACTTGCCAGATAAAAATTCTAGAAGAACTAACCTGTAGAGAACCGTCTGATCTTTCACAGCGCACATCAATAAGACCGCGAACCAAGGATTTCAAAATGAACCTCAGCAGCACACGGCAGACACTGCTCGAACTAACGGGATTGCCTTTTGTCTCACCTCTTTTTATACTGCATTAAAAATTCATAGCGTAATCTACAATGTAAAATATTTGGATCGGCTTGAAAACACCGAGCAACTAACACGTTAACGAAGCTCACTTGTCAGACTGATTGGGCGATGTTGCTTCTGGTATTTTTAGTCAATTGAGTATATTTATCTCCCAACAAATGCCCATGATCTCTACATAGGCTAATTACATGTTATTTCTTTAGGCTGCATTTTTGTTCGAACAATGGGACAGGCGACGAATCAGTGACGGATGGAATTAAAGGAGCTTGAAGTTAGGATTCCAGTGTATTAACACGTTCACTCATCGTAATCCGCTGACATGGGGTGTTACAAACAAATGAAAATTAGTTTGAATTTTAAGCAGCGTTGCTTAGCCTTCCCAAATTTTGTGGTGCGGTTTAACCTTTACCCCTTGGGGCTCACAATTTTCCGAGAGCGAACTGTTTGCTTCTCGGAACAGAAAATGTCCGCGGACAAATATCCGAGCATATTTTCGCGCCAAATGGAGACTATTTTATATACTCCCCAAATGCGTGTTGCGAAAAATATTTCAAGGATAATAAAGACAGTAGCACCCATTTGGCTTTAAAAATCTGCTCGGATATTTATCCTTGCACATAATCAGTTCCTCGAAACTTAAAGTTTTCCGAGAGCGAAGCTATTCGTTTCTCAGATAATGTCGGACACATATGCGAGCATATTTTCACGCCAAATGGAGAATGCTGTTTATTTATCCCATGCCGACCAATGGAGGCCGACATGGTTGACAAAACGTCCTCTGATCTTACTTGCGAGAGGAAATCGCCAGTTTCAACAAAATCTCTTCACTTTCACTTGTTAGACATGTGATTATTACAGGTCGACGGGACATGATAAACAAACACAATTAACATCAAGAAACATTTGGACGTATCCGTCTCGTGGAACGTCTTGGAACTTAAAACGCGACAGTCGATGAGTTTGTCAGTATGTACGTACATAGAGAGGCCACGGATAAACTTATGCTTTTGTACATAGTCTTTTTCTATTAATTTTGTAATAGTAGGTGTCCCCAATTAGCTCTATGAGCTAAATACATAGACACGGTAATAAAGATTTTATTATTGTTATTATTATTATTATTATTATTATTATTATTATTATTATTATTATTATTATTATTATTATTATTATTATTATTATTATTATTATCACAAAAGGCTACAAGTCGAAGTTCACCTACTTCATGCGCACGATGGGATCGTTTGAAGTTTATGTCGACCCAGTCCAGGAGGTGATTGAGGATTTACTACTTCCAACTTTGTTCGGTCAATCAGAGCCTCTCCCTAACGAGGTGCGCAGACTTGCTACCTTAGCAACGAGTCAAGGGGGTCTAGGCATTCCTGATCTGAAATCCGAGGCACCGCAGCAGTTTGCTGCCTCGAGACTAATAACCACCGCGCACGTAGATTCTATTATATCACAGAGTTCCATCATGGTGCCAGGAGAAAGATCTACGGAGGAGCTAAAGAGCCATCAACAATCACTTAAGAGAGCAAGTGCCAAAGAGAAAATGGATAGCATTGATTCAAGCCTCTCCCCAGGCCTGCTGCGACTGGTTAATCAATCCAGGGACAAAGGCGCAAGTTCTTGGCTGAATGCGATACCTCTCGCAGACCAGGGTTTAGCCCTGAACAAGCAAGAGTTCAGAGACTCGCTACGCTTACGTTATGACTTGCCCTTAGTCGATTTACCAAGTCATTGCGTATGTGGGGATAAATTCACCGTTGGTCACGCCCTCTCTTGTAAAAAGGGGGGGGGGGGGTTGTAGTGCAGAGACATGACGGTGTACGGAATTTCTTAACGACATTCATCGACAAGATCTGCAATAATGTCGAAATCGAACCACGCCTTCAACCCCTGGACAACGAGCAATTTCATTTGAGGAGCGCTGTTACAAGTTATGAGGTGAGGTTGGACATCAAAGCAGGAGGGTTCTGGGCAAGAGGAGTTACGGCATTTTTTGATGTCAGAGTTACGCACGTCAACTCCAAGTGTTACCAGAGCAAGCCAACATCGGAAGTGTTCAAGGAGCAAGAAGAAGAGAAGAAGCGCAAATACCAGCAGCGGGTGTTAGATGTAGAAATGGGTTCGTTTACGCCTTTAGTGTTTGGAACCAATGGCGGAATGGGAAACGAGTGTCAGCGGTTCTTAAAGCATCTTGCAGACAAGATAGCTCAGAAGGATACCGAGCCTTATCATGTTGTAATCACTTGGCTCAGGACACAGATTTCGTTTGAACTCTTAAGATCGGTACATGCATGCGTGAGAGGTTCGCGAACGCCGTTTCGCAGCAAAATAGAGCAATCGTTAGACTGTAAAATAAATGTAGCTAGTGCTGATATCTGAAATACGCGGTCTATATGCTTTTATATTTAGGGCGTTTTATGGACACTGGTTTAGCCGTCATTAGTATAATTCGATTGCTTGATTTTAATATCTCTGCATCATGGAATTCGTAATTTTATAGACCTTTGAACTTTTATTATTAATGATATCTATTTCTATCTCTTTTTGTAAGGTTAAGTTATTTTTACTTTTTAAGATTTTTAATGTAGTGTGCATAATACAGTATTTTTCTGAGTTGAAAATGTTTAAAATTATTATTGTTATTGTTATTATATTAATGATGATGATGACTTTTAAGGAGCAATTTCTTCTACCATATACATGTAACATTCGAGTTTTGTTTCTCAATAAAGTTTGATTTTTCTTTATTATTATTATTATTATTATTATTATTATTATTATTATTTGTGGTTTATGAGGAGCCCTGGTGGTTGGAATAAACCGCCAAGTACGAAAAAACTTGCAAATCCCCGGGGGTGTGCCCGGAGGGGGGAGCATGGTAACACGTAGAATTGAACCATGCATAAGCATTCGGCCGGCAAAGTTTTGGATAATTTGTAGTTTATGCATGTTTTCTTTAGAAGTCCCAGACCATACGGTCGAGCAGTAGAACAGTTTGCTAAATACTAGGGAATTTAGGTTTATGTGCAGGACATCAAATGAAAAGCGTCTGCTGCTGTGACTAATATATACTTTTTCTTCAAGTTAATGTTACATATTTTTTTATTACTGTTAAAAGTAATAAACATGATATTGATGAAAACATTTTAAACCCTAGCACTTTATTAATTTGGAAAAGGCAAGTTAGACCACAACTAGGCTCCAATAAGGGTCCCAAGGAGCCTTGAAATTACATGAACCAGAGAAAACGGAGGAAAGAAAAAAAAATAGAGCCAAGGATGTAAAAATAAAACAAAACGAACAGAAACAGAAACCAAAAACGGGATGGCTCATAACTTTGTTTATTATAAAACACAGTGCAGCTACGTTGGCCAATTTCGTATCCTTTTGATATATCTAGAGAGGAATGTTTAAAACAGGGTCAACCTCGATTTTCGACCAGTTGATACACTTTCGAGGTCCGAAGAAGCAAAACAAGAGCGGCGATTTCTGAGGAAATGAGATTTTGGCCACATATATTGAAAAAAACAAACAGGAATGTTTCCCCGTTCAACTACCCCTCCCTCATGGGTAACGTTACGAACGAAATCAGATTCGAAGTCGATTTCCAACCGAGCGCGATCAATGGAAACCGAGCTCGCTTCGTTCATTGCGTTGGTCAACCGAGCTGGAAAAGAGTTTCGAGCTTGAAGATGTAAATCGAGTTCGCTTGGCAAGGATCGTGCTCGTGAAGGATCTCGAGCTCGAGACACCCACACCGAGCCCACTTTCTCAGAAACATAGTGACCCACCCGAGCTCCATTACAATCGAGCTCAACTTATTCAGCTATCAATGTTATGCCCGAGGGGGGGGGGGGGGACCACGGGATAGTGAGTACAAATGAATGCAAGTGAGTACAAATGAAGGTAAGTGATCATAAGTGAATGTTAGCGAGTATAAATGAAGGTAAGTGAGTAGAAATGAATGCAAGTGAGTATAAATTAATGCAAGTGAGTACAAATGAATGCAAGTGAGTATGAATGAATGCAAGTGAGTATAAGTGAATGCAAGTGAGTATAAGTGAATATAATTGAGTACAAATGAAGGCAGGTGAGTATAAATGAAGGCAAGTGAGTATAAATGAATGCAAGTGAGTATGAATGAATGCAAGTGAGTATAAGTGATTGTAAGTGAGTACAAATGAATGCAAGTAAGTATAAGTGAGTGTAAGTGAGTACAAATGAAGGCAAGTGATCATAAGTGGATGTTAGTGAGTATAAATGAAGGTAAGTGAGCATAAATGAATGCAAGTGAGTACAAATGAAGGCAAGTGAGTATAAGTGATTGAAAGTGAGTACAAATGCAAATAAGTGAGTATAAATGCAGGCAAGCGAGTACAAATGGAAGCAAGTCAGTATAAATGAATGCAAGTGATCATAAGTGAATGTTAGCGAGTATAAATGAAGGCAAGTGAGTATAAATGCAGGCAAGTGAGTATAAATGCAGGCAAGTGAGTAAAAATGCAGGCATGTGAGTGCAAATGCAGGCAAGTGAGTACAAATGGAAGCATTAGTCAGTATAAATGCAGGCAAGTGAGTACAAGTGAAGAGAAGTGAGTATAATTGAAGGCAAGTGAGTATATATGACAAAGTGAGTATAAGTAAATGTACGTGAGTACAAATGAAGAGAAGTGAGTATAATTGTAGGTAAGTGCGTGTTAGTGGAGGTAGGTGTTTTTGTCAGTTGGTGTATTTATATATGTAGGATTTCTTGCCATTGCTTGAATCATTCCCGATTCCGGATTTCGGGTTCCACTCGACGTTTTGGGATGGAGGTTACTATATGGTCTATTACATGACTAAAGTTTCGTTCATGTTAAAATGGCGGACAAATTGTCTGAAGAATCGAAGGTAGGATTAAAGACGGTTCTCAGCCGTATCAAAGTTCTACAAGCGGTTAAACCTGCTTATAAAAACAATCACTTTGGTGTACTTATCTCCTCAGGTCACAACTCGTGACAGCTTTTCGTGTTTTTTTGCTGTAATATGCCAGAAGTTATTCAACTTATTGTATTCAAATTGATCCACAAAAAGATGGAATATGCTATTTCACAACCTCAGGACCTAGTATGCGGGTTTAGAACTTGCGTTTAAACTGTAGGACATTTTTTTCAAACTTTTTTTTTTAATTTTGTTGTAGCTAAGTGGATGCCTCGTGTTTCCTGCGGCCCGGGTGATAAATAAAAAAGACCAGGCCTCGGTTGTTCAAAGGCTGGATAGTGCTATCCACCGGATAAATATCTATCCAGTGGATTTTTTTTTAAGCTTTATTTATACACGGTATCAATCTCATACAAAAATATGCTCTTCCATCGAGCCGTGTGTAACTTAAACATATAAATAACTATCCATAAGTAATCTAAGAGCGCTATTTCTACTAATGCAACTTGTACAACTTATGCTAATATTAATTCTAATACTAATAACAACAGCAATACTAAAACTAAGAAACTAATACTACAACTCATCATATAATAAAAGCTATTAAATCCTAAATAAAATGATCATTAAGATTGTAACAGGAAGCGATTACTATGTCAGCAGAGATAGTGCAATTAACTTTCCTAATACTTGTCCACTGGATAGTGATTTATCCGGTGGATAGCGCTATCCAACATTTGAACAACTGGGGCCAGCAGTCGGAGAATAGGGGGTGGGAGGGGTATGGGAGGCAGGGGAGAGGATAGTGAGAGGCAGGGGTTCTAAAAGGCTGGTAGGTAGGAGAGATTGTACTTACTGGGTACAAGAGCAACACAGAAAAATGCCAGAGTCAATCAGGAAAAAAAAGTATGGGAGAGAGGAAAGGAGGGTACAGGAATGGAACCAGGGTTTGACTCTCTGTTTAACCCACCCCCTATCCCTGCCCCCACCCCCATCAATACTCTTATAGGACCATTAAAGGAGGTGGAGGGAGAGGGCAGAGTATTTACAAGGTATGTTACCAGACAAAAAACAAGCACAATCTTTTTTGGGTGTCTCAAAAACTAAGACCTTGAAAACTAAGGATGTGCCTAGGCACGATGCCCAAGTATGTTTACCCACTGGGCACTCACCGTTTTCAAGCACCCCTGCCAGGATTCAGCTGGTGCCCGAGGTCATGACCTTGTACTTGGGCAAGAGAGAGAGAGAATGAAAATAGGCTTTTTAAAAACTACTTCTGGTCTGTAATCGATTCAGAGAATGAAAGTAGGCTTATTTAAAACTACTTCCGGTTTGAGATTTGCAGTTCCGGTTTCAATCGATGACCTAACCCATTGTTCACGCGGTGCTTAAATAGGGTTAAGAACTGGGCCAGGTTTATTACTGTCTTCATTAAATAAGAGAGGTTCCCATAACCCTATCTTAAAAGCTAACCGATCATGGAAGCAGCACTTGGCTCTAATCACTAAGATTTGTTGTTTGTGGACGAAGCGCTTAGGCCTAATCCCTTGGGTTTTATCGTAACTTAAATAATGGAGGTTCCCCTCACTCTAAACCCTAAAAGCTAACCGTTTCTCGACGCACAACTTAGGATTTATCACTGGGATAACTTGTCATAAAAAATAGGAGTTGCCCTAACCTTAACGCTGAAAGCTAACCAGTTGTTGACGCAGTGCTTAGGTTTAATCGCTCGGATTTCTTCTCTGTTGTTGCGGTGCTTAGGCCTAAACTCTAGAGATCGATCAGCGCTTAATTAGTCTTAATACACTCAAATCGTGAGCCATCAGTTGGCACTCTTTCTTGCGGACCGATCCAGAGAATAAAAATATGCAACAAAATTTTGTTGGCTTTTAAATTTGAGTTGACACAGGAATATTCAGCTAGCAAAAGTCAGCATTACTTGACAAACAAGAAAAGTGAGGTTTGAATCTCACTATAATTTTTTACTGCTACAGTGTAGATAGGGGGGTGGCTGTGCAATAAAGACACCATCTTTTGACATTAAGCAAGGGGGTGCAGGCAGACAACCACCATCTATTTTGTGGTTTGGTGGGTCCTGTTTTCGAGTGTAGTAGTTTTGACCACTTCCCTAATAAAGTGAAAAGGCTAGATATCAAACAGAAATATTGAGTGCAGAACATGTGTATGATGACATTTGCACAGTTAAATGCAATAAGCCCCAGTTTGGTTTTTTGGTACATAATCACAATATTATTTTTGCACAAAGCACCATTTTGTGCCCTTGCCAGGATCTTAGCTTTCTAGGTCATACTTTTGGTAGTCTTAGGTCTTAGTTCTTGAGAGATGGTCTTGGTTTTCAAGGTCTTAGGTTTTGAGGTCTTAGTTTTGAAGGTGTTAAGTCTTAGTTTTTTTCTCTTATTTTGTAACCTAGAATTTAAAGATACAACTGCAGTCATTTTTGAATGGCACAGATGAGTCAGGTCAAGTGTTGTCAAATGTAGAGAAGACACAGTGTGCCATTGTGTTACTGCATTCCCTCCCATGTGCAAGACATGCTGTCTTGGAGCAACTTTGTGATGTGTTTCATGAAGCTGTTCAGAAATATGTTGTGGAGTTAGAAAGACAAGCATTGTCTGGTAAGGTTTATTTTGCAAATGTAGGTATACTCTAAATTATGTACTATGTCACTGAAGAGCTTTAACCCCGAAGGAGTCTCCCTTTGATGAGTAAAATCATCTGGCGTTAGACAGAGTAAATCTATAATGTCACTCTTAATGAGGAAAGGGTTAAGCAGTGCTATTGCAACCAATTTAGAGTTTGTAAGTTTTGGCTTTGGAGGAGGTAGGAAAACCAGAGTACCGGGAGAAAACAAGCTTAATAATGTCATTTACCTGTTTTCATCTTTCAAAAACTTTCTTGATGTCCGTTTTCTATAAGATGTATAATTTTTTTGAAGGTGTCGCTGGCCATCCTGATGACTTGGACGCAGAGCTCATGTCAGCACTTCAGAATGTCAGTGAAGTTGTTCGCCAATTTGTTGATAATAATCCCTCTGCCTGGGCTCCTCTTATTTGTCAGGTAAGATTCCATGAAATTTTCTGCTGACTGTACAGGTACTTGTCCAGCAACATACTGAATTCACCCCTCCCCTTCTCAATACTATTGTTAATTAAAAATAATGTCTGTATTAATTAGTTTTAAGAAGGGTTGCATTTTTGCAAATTGGTTTTGAAAGGATTACAAAGAAAATGTCACTTTTGAAATTGTCCATCATATCCTGATGATGTCAAAATGTTGTTAAAGTATTATCTCTTATCTGTACATTACATGTATGTTGCATATTGTCGTCAACCCATTGTTGGTTTTATTACTTTTTCATCAAATTATTTTATTATGATAATCATACAGGTACATGTACATATGTATGTGTGTTGTTACTTTTCAGTGGTCCTTAAACCTTCTTGGACAAGTCGTCACAAGAAATACTGGAAGAAGAGGTACAGACAGACTGTTACAAAATATCGAATGTTGACACATGTCACGACTAGAAAAATAATTATTTGCACAACAAAAAAATGAAATTAATTAAATGTATTTAATGTTAAGACCCTGGTGTACAATTCTCTCATGAGACATATCATTTAGAATTTGTCAGCTGCATGTGTGAACAATCAATCCCAACTCATAAAAATTCATGTGGTATCTCCAGATCCTTACAGCATTCATTGCACTTGCATCATTCATACATGTACAGTAAGTATAGAGTATGGATATTACTTTTACCCTACCAGGTGTAAGTATCACCATGTCACTCAGTGAGGGTCTTCATAAATGGATGTTATTTCCTGCTGTTCAGAGGTTAATGGATATCGCAGTACACTGCAGTGCAAAATTGTAAGTAAACATTTTCTGTGCAATACTTCCTATTTTTCATGTTTGTAGTCTTTTGAACAATATGAACTATAGTAAGTAAGTAAGTAAGTAAAGACTTTATTTATCCAGGGTAGCATGTAATAGCTACAGGCTAATAAACTTGTGACCCTGAAAATTATTAGGCTACAAATAAATTAACTGACAGTGACCATTTTCAGGGTTCCCACAGCCTCTAGGTTTGTGAAAGAAAAAATAATTTCTACAAAGGCATTTATTTCCATGGCTTTATTACCACCTTTATTGCCCAACAAATATTGTCTTGGGTGGTCATTGAAAATTGGTTTGTGATCAGTCAAAAGCCCTCAATGGTTATTCTGGGGAGCTTGTACTCTCTCCATTTTTCATGTAATACTTTTTTTTCATATAATGTAAATTAATGTAGGGTACAAATAATAGTTGTTGTTGTTGTTGGAGGAGAACGTCATGAATGTTTTTGTATCCCAATTATATGCACGCCTGACATTCTTTAGTATTGCCCTCTTGTGTAGATTCTTTATAAAAGGCTAACAAAAGGTTTTGAAATACCAAGTGAAGTTGAGTCAATACTTTCATTTAAACTCATCAACTATAGATGAGCTTGTGAGTTGCCTTAAAGGTTGGTGGAGCAGGTTAGAAATCAGTTAGGGGGAGGAGGCATCCATGGCAACCCAGAAAGCGGGCACCACCAAAAGTACTGAAAAAGTCGGTGAAAGTACTTACCAAGCAGAAGAAAAAAAGTGGAAATCAAGCAAGCGATTGACCTTTGACACAGGCCAGCATCCAAGCAAATGCAAATGCAACCCATGCCAAGCTCCTGCAAATGGCTTGATGCCCCCCGCCCTCTCCACCCCAAGCAGTCGAAGGGGGTGGTGGCTGACCAGCATTATCTTGAGTTTAACCTCACCGTATATTACATTTAGTCACATCAAAAACAATTTTTAAATAGAACGTTAGTAAGATTTTTGAATGTAACAGTTAGGCTATCATCATTATCAAACTTTAAATTACAGTCAGATTTTGTTTTCTCATAGAGTTGGAAGAGGACAAGCTGATGTCTGTGTGCAGTGTCTGCTCCAGATAGCTATGAACACTTCCCCTCATCTTGACTGGGTTGTGGCACATATTGGGTATCTACAATGTATATTTGAAATAGTCACAAAGCATGGCTTTTACATTGAGAGTCCAAGGTCACTGCAATCGTACAATGTTTATATCACAAAGTTTTCTGGATTTCAAGATAATTATTAAGCTTTTTTCAAAATGAGTGGCCCTGTGTTACCATTGCCATGGTAACAGCTGTTGCTTGAAAACCAATGATAAAATAAACTTTGGTCATACTTCCAAAAAATGTTGTAGTGTCATGGAAATCGAAGTCTGTCTTCTATAAGAAATTTTGATTTAAACAGGTACACCCCATAGGCAATAAATCTACTGTGAGCCTCCTTAAGGGGAATAAGCAATTAGAAAAAAAAAACATTAATAGAAAACAAAATGGTTCAAAGGCCATTGGACCCAATAATTTATTAATTCTTAAACAATCTGCCCAAAGACCCCTTTTCACTTCAATTTCCTAATTTTGTTATTGATTCCATCAGGGTTAAGCCTGGATGAACTGTTGACCTTTTAAATTTCTGAAATGTCAGCAGTGGTTCTTCTTTGATTCTGTTCAATTTGCAGGTCTCATTTCCATCAGGTTTTCATTCCTAAGTTACTGTCCACAGCACTGAAGGAGTATACTGCAAGCCATTCTCCAGCGGACGAAGGTGGAGATGTTTCTTTTATGACCCCTACTATGGTACAAGTCCTAACATACCTCTCCCTTCAGCATTCCCAAGAAATCAAGACCAATTTGCTGGCTTTGTTTTATGTAAGTCAAACTCATGTGTACACTGTATGTTGTAGTATAAACTGTCACAGTTCTACTATAACAGTCTGCCTGAAAACATGTAGTCTTTTAAAATTAATTATATATGAATGTGCCTTGTCTGAATTCAGTTTAGTCTCTCCCTAAAAGCAAGTCCTTGTCCAGAGTTTTTTTTTGTGGATATTAGTTTTAGTTCCCTACATAACAATGAACTCATTTTCATAAGAAAGAGGATGCACATAGCCATGCTCTAATTAAAGATACTCAAAGCAACTCATAGATGGCCTATTAGCATTTAACACCATTCCCCAAGTGTACAGGCAGGGCTCAAAGTAACAGCCACGGTCAACAGACAATGTCCAGCTAGAATGGTGACTTGACTGGCCAAAAACTTCAATTGCCGGTCATGTTGACCGGTCACATGGGCATACTGTCTTCAATAAACAGTGAAATCCTGTGAACTGTAATATTAGATTTTGTCTCTTTGTAAACATATACCGGTAATTATGTTCACAAATAGAAAATTTCACAACTAGCTTGTGGCCACAGGTTTGTGAAGGACAGATTGTCAAATGATTAATTTAATTTAATATTACACAGTTTCATGATTGCGACATTTCAAGCCATTAAAATAAACATCTCCTGGCCTAAAAAAAGGACAACACTTTCATTCATCATTAATCAATAAACGTCTGCGTCTATCTTTGAGAAAGATACAATGCGATACAGTCCACAAACAGCAGAAGAACAAGGTCGAATTAAGAAACACATAGCTAGTCATACGATATTACGATCGGATGCATGGACATCCATGAAGAGGCTCAATGTACATGGACGTAATTGTTAGACTTAAACATTAAAGCAGATAAGCGTTTTGTTTTTGTTTTTCTACATAGTGAAGCTGTAGTACAGGAAAATTTAAAGTCACTTGCAGCCCCGTAAGAGTTTATAAAGACTGTCAGTTTGAGCATTGCCATAGTTCACTTTCAGTACAGCCCAGTTTTAAATCTCTTGTCAACTCAACATTAAAAAAGAGTTTAAAAGGATGATGGTTTAAGCCATTGTGTACATTAAGCCACTTTTAAATGAACGAATAAATGATATTTTTTTTCAATATTTTGACCAGTCAGAAACAAGACGTGACCGAGCTAAAATTTCTTTGGCCGGTCAACATGACCAGCCACCATCCACAAATTATTTTGAGCCCTGACATAGATACAATACAATATGTATGGGTTATTGACCAAGCTTGTTCAGTCAAGATGGCTGGATATTGGCCAAGTTCTTTTTTTGTGTGTTTATGGACCGAGACGAAGTCGAGGTCCATAAACTCGCAAAAAAAGAACGAGTGTTGCAGCTGCATTTTTATTTGTATACTTTGTAAGAATGGGTACAACTACAACTTTGAAGAATACAGCATTGTGTGCCTACCAAACATGGTCACTGGGCTTCCCTCACCCCCAGGATGTGTTTCTCTAAATATAAAGTGTCAGTGTGGAACTGATGTGTTAAATATATCTGCACCATTTTACAGAGCTTTGGTCCATTGCATATACTGTTCCCAGACATTGCACAGGTTTCTTAAGCCCCTTTAAGTTGTTGTTATACACATGTACATATATTTAAGGATGTTTATGTGTTACCAGCTAAACATATCTTGACATTTCCAGGAAAGTATTTCAAACTCTCCAAAGTCTGATCTTGAACCAGATGAGCAGTTAGCCACTCTTCCATTTCTCCTGCACATTGCCAGTTTGTCACCTAACTTACTGAAAGGAACTATTAAAGAGTTCCATGATGTCTGTGAGTAGCATAATCTGAGTGTTGTGGGTACCTTATCCCTTGTTTATGATCTAATGCACTCTTGACTCATTGTGAAAACCAAACACAGTGATATGTAATCTGCATAATTATTACACCATAATTTATGTGGTACCCTGGTAATTCTTAGTAATCCAATAATTATTACAACTAAAACTGAAATTGTGTAAACGATTCATAGAAGCGTGAATGGTTTATCTGTGGGCCTGACTGAATTGGTTTAAAAAGCTTTGATGAAAGATACATTTCCTACATCATTCTGAAACTGCACATTTTTATTAAGATATGATGCTCACCATAATTAGTTTATATCTGCAGTCAGTCATGCCTCACCTAGTCAAATCCAAGCTGCTAGAATAATCACAGCTTTGATGTAAAATTGATTTGTGCCCTGGTTAGCCATCTTGGCCTTTTAACAGTTTAAAGGAGGATTGATTCAATTATTTTCCTCTTACACTTTTACAGTGACTCCAGAGGTTCTTGTGCGGTTGCTGGAACAGTCTGAGAAAAGAGGAGAAAAGAAAATGAGGTAAGGTTTAATCTTTTCACTTTGTGTACAAATGTGTTTGCTCATTTTATTTTGATGTACATAAGATACATTATTAATTTTTGTAAATTTCAGGTGAAAATGTTCAACCACAATATCCAACATTTTTTTTTTCTCTTTTGTGTTTTTTTTTTAATTGCCAAGAAACAAGTCTGGTATTAATTTTCTTAACTTCTATTCGGCATTCTGTAAATATAATCACAGAGTAAAAATCAAGTTCGTGTCAAGTGTGTTCTGAAAATTGAATACTTCCAAACTTGGTGGAGGTAATCCTGCCAGTGGGGTTCATTTGAAATGTCTGTTTGTCTTCTTGCACTGACTGATTTTCTATTCCATTTTAAAGCTTGGTGTCCTCAGTTGTTGATGTCATCAAAAACACAGGGGAAGATGCCTTTGAAATTTTCCAGTTTCTACTTAAGAACTGTCAGGAATCAGAAGATGGAGGTCAGTAACAAATACCAACGATTACCTTTAATGGGCTCCACAATGCAAAAATGTCAGCAATGCTGTCTGAGAAAGAAAAGCTGTTGATTTTGAATTTCTTCATAATCTTTTGGCTTTAGGTTGTCCAGAAATAGTACTTTTTACTTTTGCTTTTTTTTTACTTTTGTTGAGGGCGTGAAAGGACAAGATTCACATCGTTTGACAAAATGATAATAAACTAGGTCACACGAATTCATACTCAGGACTGTAAATTGGTGCCTTAAATAACATTAATTTAATGTTGTACATGTATTAATTTGGTAATTATCTTTTTGTGTAGGCGTTAACGCTGCCCTAGCTGAAGTGCAGAAGTCCTTCGTCCTTACTATGGTGCGCCTAATTCTTAGCTTAAAAATACTGGCTATTGCAACATTTCAATCTATAGAGGCTTACTACAGGTGTATTTGAGACTTTAAGTCACAGTTGCAGATTCTGAAATAGTTATACACAGATATAGTCTCAGACTTCAGGTAGTCATGCTCTTATCCTCAGATTGTATGTAGGATGAAAAGGGTTGCCTGCAGTCTTGGTGTGCGGCGACGTACAATACTTGGCACTGCTTCCTTCAGTACTAATTAGTGCCTCCAGTTTTGTTTACATTGTTATGATTTACTTCTCAACTTTTGTGTTTCTATTCATGTAGTTACGCTGTCTCTCTTAAAAATGCCGTCTTATATGTATAATTTTGTTTAGAAATCTGACTGTGATAATAACTTTGGTGTTTAGGAATTGTTGTTAAACAGGCTGCAGGAGATTGCTCTCCAAAGACATGGCCTTTTCTACAAAAACTCGTCCATAACTTCCCAAGTGGACTCCAAGGAAACAGAGAGCGAGTTTCTTACAGTGATGGCCTGTCATTCTCAACACCTGTGCAAGGCGCTCTTGACTTCTAATGGCAACAAGTAAGTGATGCCTCATTATTTCCATAGTATAAACTAAGTAAAGCACATTTGAGGTCAAGAAAACTGCCAGGGAGTGGAGAACGGAACCCTAATATGATCGTACCTTTACTTGAATTCTAAAACTACATCCGGCATCATTGCATAAACAGCATACCAAACATGCTTGCTCCATAATTTTAAAAAAACATTCCAAATTTATCTGTTCGCGAGTGTAGAGAAGCAATAATTATTTGAAACTGAAGTGGGGCCCGCTTGCAAGACAAATAACAGTGATTTAACCTAAGGGCTGATCGTGGGAGCAAGGGAAAGTTAAAACGAGCGGAAAAAATTTCGGCCGAAAGAATTCAGGACAAACATACAGGATGCTGTCTTCCAGTAAAATTCTCTGCTTACACCTGTATCAGCTGTATCAATTACGCTTACAGGCAGAGGGAATTACAGTGAGTGAGTAATAAAAGTGCATTAGAAACTTTTAAAGAAAGACTTATACATATCAATATTAACTGAATCACTTGGGGGAGTGATTATGAAACCTTTTTCAGGCAATAACAATGTTGCTACATTGTATGCTGGAAGCAAGCTACCCAATGTTGGTCAGCAAGCATTTCTGGAACAGTGTTCCAGATAAAAGCGGGCATCTCGGGTCAAAACCACGACAAAACTGGTCCCTGACCCGAAACACTGAGTTGCTGAGTAAGAAAGTTTGGGAAGACCTATGTCAACTGACCTCTTAAAAATCTGCAGTGACCCTCGAACTCTGAAAGTTATCTGGAACACTGTGGAAGTTCAAAGTAACTTCACGAAGACTATTGTTATGCGTTGTTAGCCATAATCCTTTATTGGCTATGACTGTATTTGGCTACTTTCGTTGTTTTACAGGGATCCCAATATTTTTCGGATGTTAGTTATAATAGCTGTGCACAGTGGACGAACCTCGGCGGCAGGAATTCTCAGTCAAGTCATGTTGAATAGCAGAACTTCCAACAGTGTAAGCAGGGGCGGGGATTTCATGGTTTTTTAAATCAGAAACATTCAACCAAGCTGGAGTAAAATAATCATCGAATTAAAAACACTATACTTGCAGAGAGCAATTTCTTCGTCGCGATCTATGAATTACTTCAATGTTTGCACTCTGATTTTTGCCATCACCATCCTTCTAGTTTGTCACCGATGTATTTTTCTGTACTTAGGGTTGATAAGTTACCCAAATGTATTTTACATTTGAACTGTGGAGGCGGTGTTTTAGTAGTTGTTAGAACGTTAGATTTGCAGTCCAGAGAACATAGCGGGGTCAAGCCTTTCTCAGTGAACCATCTTGCGTTCAGGTTTAAAACCTAGAAGATGCAATATTGCGATAAGTAGCACTTGGTTAAGACTTGTTGACATTTCAATACGTGGTAACCTTAGGGGAGCATTTTCAGTGTTGCCAAAGTGCTGTAGTGTTTATGTCGTAGAGTTAAATATTGAGGTATGAACTGTTATTTTGTTTGTAGCTCGAGCTTTTTGTTCAGCTCCATCACGAGTTGGAGTTATACTACACTCAGCTGTTGGATGATGCGGTGAAAACATGCCTCTCAACCATCAAATCGCCGGCTGTATCAAGTTCATCTCAGGTATATGACTGCTTGAGCCGTTGTATTCCAGTCTTTGTTTAGAATGAGAACTGTGCAAGCACCAGTTTTCTTGCTTGACGGGACGTTCCTCTTTCTTGTTGCTGTTGGAGTATGCTTTTGTGTGCATGACGGGTACATTTAGAACAAAATGGCGCAAAACGCCAATAAAGATTCAAAGCTAACTGAAAAGTTTATTTGGTTATTCTGTTCTAGCTTTTGTGTTTGCTGAGGAATTTTCACCACCTATTGATTGTTGAGAAGGGAAGTGAACTACGATTTAGGTAGGGAAATAGCAACGTGAACTGCAATTTAAATTTGACATCTGAATTGGTTTTCGAATTTGCGTTTACATGTTATCTGATATTTCAAACACTGCATTTCAATGATAGTGAATACACGCATGATAATATAGCAGAGAGTAAACAATTCATTCGTTCGTTATTTAAACAAGACAACAAAATTTGTCAGGTCTGTCCAAGACCAATAAATAGCGAACTAAGAGTATGCGGAAAGTACTAAAAGACGTACTGCTCTTTAAACGCACATGAATACTATACATTCCTTTATTACGCATAACCAAACCTTCTTTTGTGCGCAGTCACAGACTACTTTTGCACTTTTGACGTTTGAAGCGATCCCTAACTTTCTTCATATTTTGTAGATCAAACTTGTCATCATCCTTTCAAAAGCATCACAGTGTATTTTCTAACTTGCTGCTTCATCCGAACCTGGATGTTTCTGTGAAGTCTCTTGAACTTCTTCTGTCTTTTCACAAAACGCTGCCTGATAAAGTTTCCAATGTGATGAAGTTGTGCAGTAACTGTGTCGGATTCTTCTACAAGTTGCTTCATAAACTGGCAAACCAAAACGGAAAAATAACAGGTGAGACAAATTTGTTTTTTACTTAGAAAAGAAGTCTTTGTGCAAACATCTTGTGAATCGCTTGTACCTTTTTAAACAAAATATTGTCGTAACCATGATTTTTTAAAACAGGCTGACTTATGTCAAGTTTATTTTATTGTTTTCCTTTTTACTTGCAAGATATTTGTACACGGTATTTATTGTTTTCACTTTTATAATTTAGCGTTTGAAATCCCCTTTCTATTGCCAGTTCGGTACTGGTTGTGAGTGCATGCAAATGAAAGTAATTGCAATAAAAATTGCTATCTGTTTTACCTAAAGTTTCCATGATAAAGTTTAACGCTACAAGTCTTTGTGCTTCGCAGATACTGTCAAATGCATCAAACTTTGCAGGAAATTGTTTCTTCTGCTTTCTAAAGATGACCGATGCAGGCTGTATTTATTAAGACTGCTTGTAGAAGGAATTCTACAAAAGGTAAAATATAACAGTAGTGAGAAAAATATGGGAAAAGTTGAAATTAAACTGTTCGTGTTGTCGCCATAATTCGACACTCATAGAGGAACAGGCTTCATGGTAGCGTCATATGAATCTCCTACCAACTTTCGCGAGTAGAAGTTACTGATGCAACTAAATTCTTGCGATTTAGTCAGCAATACCTTAGTGGTTTTGTTCCGGTGGTGTATTTTTTTTCCATCTATATGGCTTTTTCCATTGAAAAATTTAAGACTTATTTCACTGTATTCGTCCACAGGAACACGTGCTTTTATTTGGTGGGACGATTCAAGGTCGGTCCTGTAAATTTCCTTTTTTTCTCGCTAAGCAAGTGCGTTTCGTGTTGTCTCGTTTTTTTTTTCCTTCTTCTTCTTTCTCTATTTCCTCTCCCTCTTCTCTCGTTTCTGTGGTTTCGGGGCTCATTTGAGCCTTGAAGCTTTGTTTGAGGTCAAAACGAGGCGCTGATGAAATATTAGACTAGCGTTTTTAGCGTTTGTTTAAGATATAAGAATTTTAAGTCCCGAGCGTCAAAAACAAGACAAAAGTATTAGCACGCAAGCGGTTAAAGAGATATCATTTCTCTTGACAAGTGGTCACGTGACTGTTGTAGTTTGGTTTCGAAACAACGGCTGTCGAGTTACGATCTTCATGCTTCTGTTACAAACAGTTCTTAGTATTGACAATATTCAATGATGTATGCACTTTGAATGGCAGTTCTTAGTGTTCCTCAAGATTACCGTTATCTTTGGTTTGTTTTTCCGGCAGCTGATCCAGCTGATTCTGAAGTGGACCTCACGAAAATCAAAGTTTCCTTGTTGGAAAGAAACAGAAACCCTCACATCTCGTCTCACCTTCCACTTACTCCTTCGTCTGTGTTCTTCAGTGGAATTGTGGGTGATATTGAGAAAAATAACCGAACAAAATCACAAGAAAGAACCGAGGTGAGGGAGGGGTGGGGTGGAATTGGCATTCGCTTCTTATTACAAGTCATAGTGATGATTGTCATGGGTGGGGGGGGGGGGGACGTTAATGTGGCAACCACGCTATGAAAGAGGTAAATCCTACCTTTGTCGTCCATTGCCACAATTACGTTTTATCGAAGAAAACGGACAAAATATTAAAACCAGAAGGAGGGACGGATGTGAACTGCGTAAACATTGAGGTCAGACACAGCTTGGTGGAGATCACTGATCTTAAGTGGCTTCAGTTCTTTTTCGAATTTCCCTTTCAAATATATTTTTTTAGTATTCCACTGCACATGCAACTATATCCGTTGTGCAACGTTTACTACTGAACTTTTAAGTTCAATAGTAAACGTTGAATAATCCATTGAATAACTGATCCATCCCATTCCCGCTTTTAAGCGGGAATGGGATGGAGAACGCGCAAAGAAACATGTGAAATGGCCAGAGAGGAGTTTTCTCTTCTAAAGAGCAACTTAACTTTTATGTTTTTTGTTTTGCCTGTTTAGGACCTGGTAAGTTCGACCAAGTAGTAAAAGTGTACAAATTGGAATAAAAAGGATTGTCAAATGAAGAATGATCGCCGCAGTTGTGATCGCAATTTTTACAATTGCGTAAAGAAGCTTGAAAAAATTCGGGACTTCCCCATTGAAGTCCCGTATTGTAAAAATTGCGATCACGACTGCAACGATCACTCTTCATTTGATTTTATATCCGCAGTTCACATATGATTTCTTTCATATGCATTATTCAAAAAGGATTTGTGATTGGTATTTTGAAACGTCGTTTTCATAGACCCTATGCAAAAATGGCTGTCTTTAAATTATTCTTTTGTTCATATTCAAAATAGCCTGACTAACCTCGCCCGGGATAACAAATTCTTTAGAATTTTTGTCTCTAAAACGAGGTTAGTCAGGCTATTTTGAATATGAATAAAAGAATAATTTAAAGGCAGCCATTTTATCATAGGATCTATTGGCCGTTAACGTTAGTCCTGGTCGTTTTAAGTTTCCTTTTATAATGTGGGTTTGTGGTTGCTAGATTGACCATACAGTACCTCAGCCCTTCTCGGTTGTAACATACAGAAATCAGAATCCGATTTTGGGCGTGTGTTTTGGAGGGGGAAGGCGTGTTAAAAAATGAAATGCTGTCGCAATATTAATGTCACTTTGGTTTCTGATTTCCCTAGTTCAACGAGTTTTTTCCCCGCTTTTTCTGTGATTTCTTTGCTACTTTAAGTCTGATTTTTTGTTTATCATATTCAGGATTACATTTCTAGTATATTTGTCTTTCTCCTCATGGATTGTAACTCTTGTCTGATTTATATATTTATTATTATTGTGTTGTGTGTGTGTGTGTGTGTGTGTGTGTCATTCCAACCCTAACATTGTAATTTATTCTATGTAATCTGGCTTCCTAGTTAACTTTCTAGTTATTTTAGGACACCAACTTGATTTTTTTGTGTAAGGGGTCAATAAAAGTTGTTGTTATTGTGTTAAAATCCGACCTCAGTTCTCAGCTCTCTTAAGCTTTTTTGTGATGCCTCACTCCGTGGCGTTCGATTGTGGATAACCCCTCCATACAACCTTACCACAGACCTTCAAGTCACTAATTCACTCCAATAATTATTGTCGCATAATGTCTCAGAGACGCCGGAAGAGCAGCTCAGAACGGACATAATTAACCCCCAAAAAATGCATTTTATCTTTCAGCTACAAGCGTGGCTTCAGCCAAGCCAGTTGTTTACAGACGTAGTTTTCACTCTGTGCAGCGTCTCTGACCAAGAAGACACAAACAATACAAGCTTAACTCTACATCATAAGTACGTGGATTGTTTAGCTCTGTTGTTAATGGAGATTGTTTGTCCAGATGTGATTCCTATCACATTTGATTGGCCGGATGATGACAGCCTCAAGTTCACTATCGAACGGTAAGACGACTAACAGCTATACAAGATTAATCGATACAAGAGTGGTTGTAGGGTAATCGATACTTAAACGCGATTGAAGGGTAAACGATACTGAGCCGTAATTGAAGACTAGTGGCTACCGCACACTAGCCGATTTTTTGTCGGCCGACGAAAACTCGTCATTTTTCGGCTAGTGTGCGGTGAATTCAGACAAGTCTGCGACAAGATCGGGGTTTGTCGGGCGATATCTGACAGTGCTAGATCTCAAAACGTCTTGTCGGGCCTTGACGGCTAGTGTGCGGTGGACCAAGACAATTTGTCGGGGCTCGCGCGCGCCTCAACCAATTTGGAAGCGTCATGAGGGGCACGTGAATTTTCAATTTCGCCGCGTCAGTGGAATGGGCGCCATCTTGATTTTGGATGACTTGGCCCTAGGCATCAACGCGGTTAGTCGCGACAAAAAATCGGCTGGTGTGCGGCAAGCTGATGGCCCGACAAATTTTAACCCCACAAAGAATCTGCTGTTCTACGACAAAATATCGGCTAGTATGCGGCGGGCATAATCGATACCAAGTAGCAGGATTATTTTTTTCGATGTTCAATTCTGTATGTGATTAGTCCCTGTTAGTTAGCATTTCTTCGGTTTTTATTTTCTCCACGGCCTCATTCTCCAGTTGTTTGGTTGTTAAGGTATCTTTCTCTTACCTAGGAGTTATTCCATTTCTAGCCCAGGGCTTTGATGTCCTTATATTCCGGTACCGCGTTGTTTGATTGTTTCCGTATCGAATGTGGGATGCAACTATCGATTCAAACTGGAGTTGATTGCTGGCAGTGCAAGGTTCCTGTGTCCATAATCGTTATTTTTTTTCTAACAACTCCCAGAAAATCCGAGGAGGTCAGAATGTTGTACTCCGAGCATACCTGACGCAACGTTCTTTTTTTTCCTGCAGTGACTTGCGGATACGGAAAACGTTTGATGAAAATCCGATTCTTTGGGCTCTGTTAAGCATTGTTGCGAAAGGTTAGGGAGATGTGTATTGCTAAAACACGAAGACGCGCTATAAAAGGCGCGCGGTAGCTTAGTTACGCCTGGATCTTATGTCAATCAACCTTCGACGCACACAGAGCTCTGTGAAAAATTGTGGAATAAAAGACCGCCTCCTACCAATCAATCTGTAGCATTTCTTTGTCTTTCTTGCTTTCAAAATTTATTGCGCTAATTTTGAAATTCGAAGTGATTTGCTTGCATTACGCAATCGTGCAACTACCACGACGATACACCGAGATTTACGAGGCTATGTAATATTTTTGGTTAAAATGATGAGAGAAAAAATATATAAAATCCATTTATTCAACAACAAATAGAAAGTTGCTTAAATTGGAAAATTTACTGCGATGATCACTCTTCACTTGCACCAAATAGAAACTAAACTACGTTTTTAACGTGGTCCTTCCTTATTTGTTTTGACCATTGGCCGCCATCAAATTCGAGCTGAATCGAACTGAAGCAGGGTGCTGCTATCTCTTTTATGGCGCGTCTTCGTGTTTAAACCGTAATTCATGTTTTAACGATGTTCATGAAACTCACAAGATAATCCTAGCCAGCTGGAAGGTCCTCATCGGGGAAAGTTGTACCTTAAGGTCTTGAATTGGTCAACTTGAAAAGTTTGCGTAATTACACAGACTATAACCATGTCTGTTTTGAATTTCTCATTATTCGTGAGCTCTTATCATACAATAACTATAGAGCGGTTTTCTATGAAGTGTCGAAATGTGATTAGTATCACCCAACTAGTGGACTAATGCAAATCCTGCATTTTGATTGGCTACGCTACTAGAGGACTATAGAGTACTAAAGTGATGACGTCATAAAAATGAAATTTCTGAAATTATGGGATTTGTCAGGATATTCTGAAAGGACAATGTCCAAGAGGCCTACTTGCCAAAAATGAGCATTTGGGGGCAAATTGTCTCTGAGATCGTAGCCCAGTTATGCTTACAAAATTCCATACAAACCCTTCTAAATTTTTTGGGGTCGACCCAAAAAGCAAAACGCGCGCCACTTTTACCAATCGCGACTTGCACGCGCGCATTTTCCCGCGCTTTACGCCTGTTACATGTAATTGCTTTGACTCTGATTGGCCCATTACTCTGCCTCTGTTTGTGATTGCTTCTGGTTTGCTTCTGGTTTTACGACGCTCAAAGGAAAAGCGCTCTGAAAGATGAATAACTAGGTGACTGTATGAAATTAAATGGCGTGGCATTTAGTGTTATCGCGTTTTTAGGTGTGTCGTCGCTATCCAAGTGCAGTCCTTTAGTGTCCAGTCTACTCGCAACCATCATGTCTAACTGGGAGGTGTACAGGGGCACATCAGTTGACCAATCATCTCTTCATTTTAAAGTCACGTGTTTTATCACTGATGTAATGACCAAGGTGTGTCTTGTATGGATTTTTTTTTCATCTGTTCATAGTTAGTAGTAACTATGATCTGTTCCATTCTGGAAAGTACTAGAATTTTAGTCTAGCATTTTCCTGGACTGGCAAGTCCTGGAATATTCTGGAAATCTGTAAACTGAAAGACTTCCAGGAGCATGGAAAAAAATACTTCCCGAGACCTGGAAAAGTCCTGGCAATTTTTTTGTGAAAATGGGTACAAACCCTGTCTACTGTGAGATAATCCTCCTGAGTAAATTGGCAAGCGAGTTGTTAAATCTTGGTTATTCCTTTGTTAGTACATCCCAGGGGAATTTGGCTCCAGCGTTTCTGTTTGTTTTTGGAAATTAATGGCATGTGCGTCTTTGTAAAGCCGTTAGCCCGGGGAGAGAGAAAATTTGCCGATTTGCTGTACGGTATCCAAGGCGACAGCTCTGACCAGATTCGAACCTCTACTCTACCACCATGTTGTCGTGTGTTTTAATTAAACATTGCTCGCGTAGTCAGGAGAATACCAAACCATTGCTTGTTATTGATTTGCTTGTTAGGCGAGTTGGTTACCGCCTCCCCTGAGCCGAGTGGGAGCTGTGTTTTGCCTTCTTCAGCCCAATGAAGTTTACGCGTTGCTTAACACCATGTGGAAAGTACTCAAGGTACATGATTCCTAAATGCTAACTCAGACCTTTGACAATTTACTTAGCGGAGGTTCCCACACTACTATGCCGAGAGTTCAGAGTTTCGAGAATTTTTGTGCCTTGGATTGTTAGTTGTTTAAAGCTGATTGCTTATCATTTCAAGTTCTTTTATGGTTTTTTATCATCAAACCCAACTTTTTGTTTTCTGATGTATAAAACAATTTAAGCCTAAAAATACATCGTAACACTGAACTGACCTCGTCTCCCTTTGGTCTTGACAAAAATTAATCAAGCGCTGAGGTCTCGCCAACTTACATTTCTCCGCTTCTTACTTTAAATGTATTCAAGCCCTAGATGGGTTAATCTTCGGAATTTTCCTTGAAATGGGCTTAAGAGTGTCTGTAGACGTGGTATCGCAAGGCTAAACAAGCACGCGTTTTTTAGGTGTTCCTTCGTATTTCCCAGGTGGTAGAATACTGTTACAGCCTCGTGCATGCTCTGTTTTGTGTGTTTGTTTTTGTCAGGAATTTCCGCCGCCAAGTTCCGCCATGACACCAGAAGCCACTCGACAAAGATGGCAGCAAGGTATTTACTTATCAATGGAATGATGTTAACCACTGTAATATTAATATTAAAGACCAAGAAACAGCAGTTTATGAAAACGTCACAACCTCTTCATATCATCATAATGTACAATTTTGTACTTCAAATGGTGAATCTTCGTTCGTTCCTTTCTGTGGAGTTCTCTGAAATGGTGTTTCTTAAAACTTTATGTTGTGGACCTTTACGCTTCGTGCTCGCTCAGGGGCGCTGCGTGGTAAACTTATGAGCCGAGCTCGTTGGGCAATGTTCCATTTCCTATTACTTTTCTGCCCAGAGAAACTTGCAGAGCCTCCCAAAATTGAAGCCACAGCTACACGAGCAACTGTTTGGAAAATTGTGGCGTCCCCTACTCACGGTGGTGGCTGCACAAGTTTCACGGTTCGTGATTTTGTCACGAAACATTCAACTCATTGAGGTTCTCGCGATTTTTTTCTGCGATATTTTCAGCAGGCATCGCGACAAATGTAAAAAAAAAAAGTCGTATCCCCATCGCAAGCAAAAATCGCTGATTGGGGGGTTCACTCCTTAAAGCCGATTTGCAATTATCGCGGGAGTGTTGTGGTTTTACACTGCAGCAATCTGGTAACACTTCTGCGGTGATGTTGTGTTTGTTTTCATAGGTGTTGCATTCAAAACACAGAAGGAGGTGGTGAAGGCGATCTTTGTGAACAATATTGAAAAACTTGGTCATCATTATAGTCGAGTGTTCGATGATTCATGGTAAATTCATTAACCCGGTTACAAGTTACTGATGTAAATAAATGTTTAACTTTGATAATGTTGCTGTTTCTTCCTTTGTATATGATTTTGATTCTGCTTAACTCACTCTTAACTAACCAGACAATCTGAGTATCCGTGTGACATACATGCTTAAAATTCTCTATCTCAGTTTATTCTCACTGCGAATTTGCCCGCAGTCGACATTCCGATCGAGAGCCTTCAATATTTACAAGGCCCGCGCATGTCCTGTGGTTCAGTGAAGAACGGTTCGTATCCTGTTGGGGGAACTCGGAATTCTTTATAAACAAACTACAACTTATATTTCATTCCACGGTTAAAATTCACTCTCTTTCTTTAGTCTCCTACCGTTTAAGTACCCAAATGTGCATGGGACTATGCCAACTGGCTTGCTTCTAATGGTATTCTTACATTAGTTACGGCAGACTTTCTTTGATATTTGGAAGCTCAAGGTTTGTGAAGAGTTAGGCCTGGATAACACTAGGGACATAACGACATAACAACATAATAGTCATAATGGCATAAAGAAAAGATCAGTTTTATCCTTATGTCGATATGTTCGTGTTATTATGTTCGAACTATGTCGTTATGATGTGTATTTCACACCAGAGACATAAAACATGAACACGAGGTACTTTCTTCGTTTGCGTGACCTTCCCGTTCTGTCGTTATGTCGCAAGTGTGAACCAGGCTTTAGAGAACGTTCTTTCTTGTTGCTCTGTGGTTATTTCTTGAGCCATTAAAGTCGGGGAAGTTCTTCGCACATTTTAATTAAACCTGACGGATTGTTTTCTCTGATAAACTGTGCCATCAGAGGACCACCACTAGCAATGACATTGTTATTTTTTGTACTGAAAGAGAGCTAGGAAAAGACGCATCATTTCAAAATCAGTTATTGCACTTGTACCTGATTTAAAACCCGGTTAAGTCGCTAATAACCAAAGGCGATGCAGTTATTTGTAGACAATAAGAATAATTGTTTTTAAACGAATCAAAAAGCAACTCCAGATGTTTGTTGTTGAGAGGCAAGTGGCCCTTTCAGCCTTTTAGTATGATCAAATATATATATTTTTTAATTGATTTCTTTGGACAATGCCTTTTAGAAAATGCGTTAACCCAAAAACAAGGAGATTCAACATAAGTCCATTAATTATTTTTACTAATGAGTTTTTGTTTGACCAGTTGAACAGGCAGATTAAATAAGAAAAGAAATGGCAATCTACTCTAATTACTCGCGGGTTTGAGCAAGTTCTTATATTACCTGGTAATACAGTAGCTTTATTCAACTACCAACAGTAGTACCTTTATTTAACTACCGACACAACATCCCTGGTCTCTTTTTTCCAATTTTTGATTGGTGCAAATTTCTTAGAAAAGTTTTGCTTTTGAAGGAGATACATGGATCTTAAACAAGACTTTGACAAGAAGAGTGTTAAGTCTATTCGTTTTTCTTGTACTCAAGTTAAAGCTTTCACACCTTTTTGTCTAAGAAACCTTTTATCTCGCTTGTTAACCTCGCAGGTCTCAGTTGGTCAGCCGTTTTTCAATGTTTGCAATCAGGGCATTTTTGGCCTTGCTTTGTTTGCCGCCTTTACAACAAGTGCCAGCTGAACGTTTGCGAAGCAATAATAAAAATTATGTCCTCTCAAAGGGTGCCAGTAAGGGCACAAGTCTAAATATTGGGAAAGGGTTTCCAATTTCTTCTTTTGTTACTTGAAGTTAAGTAAAAAGTGTCATTTCCACCGCATTAGGATGTTGCTGCAGGAAAATTGGCATTTGCTTAATAAACAAACCGCAAATTGAGACCTCACTACCGATTTTAATTGGTTCTCGGTGTATCGTCGTGGTTTTAGGATTTTCCTCCATACTCCAGATTAACCCACCTTTCGTTCCCACCATCTCAGTATTAACTCTCCTTACTGTCTGCCATACATTGCTTATAATGTTAGTTCTGAGAATTTGGTGTTAAATCAAAATATTCCCTAATTGATTTTTTCTTTATTCTCATCACCTGTCCATTTAACAATGTCATGATATCGCAGGGAGACATTACGTATTGGTCAAATGGGAGTTAAAGAGTTAAGACTTTTCTGGACATACTTAGACGGAAAAGTGACCGGATATATAGTTCATGTAACTTATCGAAAACCTCTTGCTCAGTCGACTGCGTGGTAATTAAACCTAACTTGCGTAGGACTGTTTGAACAAAAGCTAACTACATCAAGCATATCCAAGGAAAACGTTCAGAACGAAGCACAAATGACAGACTTAATGTAACTGAAATAGTGATATCATTTGACAAAATCAACACGCCTGGGAAAGAAAACATAATGCTGGGTCGCAATTGTTTCGAACAGGTCTATTTTAGTCGGAACGAATCACAAATGGCAGACTTAATGTAACTGAAACAATGATATCATTTGACAAAATCAACACGCCTGGGAAAGAAAACAGACAATGCTGGGTCGTAATTGTTTCGAACAGGTCTATTAATTCAGAACGAATTACAAATGGCAGGCTTAATGCAACTGAAATAATGATATCATTTGACAAAATCAACACGTCTGGGAAAGAGAACAGATGATGCTGAGTCGTAATTGTTTCGAACAGGTCTATTAATTCAGAAGCTGTCCGTTATCACAAGTACTCATACTGATAACGTTGGTCGTAGACTGAAGCGACCACGTATCCTTGGCTCTTTCCTAGACCGGCGTTCAGGAACCTTCCACGTTTCAGGTATGTGTGGATGTCTTGCCCACTTTGTTTTTCCTTTTTGTTGGGAAATCGTCATTACCACGATCCGCGTATTGCAGGGGCAAAACTAGCAGAAAATTGAACATCAGTTAAATTATTTCAAGACCGTAACTGAATCTTTTTTTTTTTTTTGTATTTTTTTGTTTTGTTCCTTAGGAAACAAAATCGAGATATAATTAAACAATGAAGAACTCGGTTTAAAAAGTAAAGAGAGAAGGTGTATAAGCGGCGTTATGCGCCTCCTGGCGCGGAGAGATCTAAGTGCTAAGTGAAGGTGTATAAGAGTACGGTAATGGTCTTCCTCCTTAACAAGAAAAAGTAATCGGATTTTTTCCTGCAGTCGCTTTATTTCCCAGTGTTTATTAACATGATTACAGAACTGATTCACTTAAAGAACGTTGGGTCAAAAAGGCGATTTATATCATATCAGCGCCAAAAGGGTTCATACCGAGTAAAGCCTAGTGGCGGTCCAGAGTTCTATCACGAGGACAACGTACACGACAAATACGTTTTACACTGAAGTTCGGTAATTAGGGATAACATGTCTTAAACACTTCTTATATACTCTTTTAACAGAAATGACTTCATCCGTTGTTCTTTTGTTTGCTGCCGTAACACTTGCTCCTGTCACATTTAGCGACAATCCATTCAGCGACCAGAAGCCACTAAGTGAAATGGAATCACTTCGCACGATTGTTGGCGCTCTTTCCCGACAGGTTATGCTACAGCAGCTGTTTGTTGAAGAACGTATCAGATCTGACGGTGACTCTGGGGTTAAGCAAGTGCGTCTTAATAACGATGGAACACGTAGCTACTTCTCAGAGACCCATGGTGACTCCAAAAGACTCATGTCTATCCACGAACATGCTAACAACATCCGCACAGTTGGTCTGGGAGAATTCATTGCTGTGCTGAACGGAGTCGAGTTTAGGACCAGGCATAATGACTACCGATTGTACATGGCAAATAGAACCAGCAAAGCGTACCATGCAACAGAACCGATTCCATTCCCAGACGTACCACCAGAAGTTAAAAATAAGGCCACCATTGACGAACAAATCGTGGAGATGCGTGAGTGGTTCAAAGCATGGAAGAGTCAAAATTACACTGTTCGAGATTACCGCAAGTATTTCAAGCCAGTAGTTTGTTACCTGGAAGGCGCATGGACCACAGCAACAAAAGACATCGATGAACCATTTGAAAGCGACAGGCATTTTATCGACGCAAAAAGCTGGTTCGATCTACAAGAAAAAGTTCGCTTTACTTCCTATACAGGCAGGAAAGACAATCTCGAGAACTTTTCTTTCCTACCCACAACCATCATAGACATCATCAATGGAACGATCCCCGTCTTCGCTCAATGGAATTATCGTATTTTGTGCCATCCAGTAAGTCGTGACATTCCCTTGAACAGGTTTCGTGTAGTTGACGAGTTCCATGCAAGACTTCCAGCACGAAGAAAATACGAAGAACAGGCGAGCACTAGAGCAGCAAGGTTCCAACTGAACCCGCAAGATTCAAACGCATGGTACAAGTACGAGAAGTACAATAATCCAAAGTTTTCTTTGCTGGATGAGCTCATGAGTGAGATTCCAGGAAAGGACAACTATCAAGGCAACCTGACCGATGAAGCTTTTGATCTGCCAGCCCACACCGTGGATCCTAAGAAGTCGGGAAAACTGAACGCCGCTTTTTACCATCGCTGGTTCAAAGTCTTGGAGAAAGACGCAATGGGCCAGTCTGTAAGGCACCGAGGATATGCGGATGAAAACTTGTTCTTGGCCATGACAACACAACCTGAAGTGGCAGGAATGAAGCTTACAACGTGCAAGAAAAGAAAAAGAAAAGAAAAATGCAAAACAGTCAGCCAGAAAGTGTCTTATGCAATTCCACTTGAAGTCATATACCTGACACCCCTAAGCAGATGGAATCCATTTGATATTGAATACAAAGGTCTCATAAACAGTGCGCTGGGAAAAACAGTTCATGCTGATGGTCGTAATGGAGGAAGAACTCCCGAGACCGCTTACAATGGCACAAACAGCAAAAAATATTACCAAACTCCGTCCGCATTCTTTTCAGGGAAAGAAGTAAACACTGACGCCGCAGACACAACGCAAAACAGTGTTGGAGTACTGAACAGGAATGGCGCTGTCAGAATAACTCGAGCCAGTGGAACACGCATCTTCTTGCCGCCCATCAGCGGAGTAGGCATTTGTCGTCAGCGTTATCCCATAATGCCCGTCCATGGAGAGGGAAGTGCTGTGTGGAAGGAGCTTGAGGCAGCCAAAGACATCCTTATGAAGTCTGAAACGTTTGCCTTCTCCTACAGGCAGCCACTTGGAGGAGGGTCTGGTGTTGCACCAACCGTGCCCGAAAAATCCCTGACGCTAAAAATGCAGGATGCCACGAAGGATCCTCCAGGTGCCCACAGTCACGAGGTCACATTAACACCACAACAGGTTTACCAGGCCAAGAGTCTGGAAAAAGGTTTTGTATTGATGACAACCACTGGGGCTGGTCACCAACACACCATAACGGTCTTTTGGAGACGCAGTGCTTGGCGGATTGGTCGCTGTGATGAATATGATACAAACAACCATCGATGCCGGGACATGCACGGCAAGTTTCTTGCTGAAGTACCAGTTGTCTAGAAACCCAATTTTAACCTTAACAGACTTAGATGATGGATGAATTATAGCCGTAGAACAGCCAAAGTGGGCTGGGAGGAATTAAAATAAAAATAATAAAGAAATAATCAGACACTTTTTCGTCTGTGGTCTGTGGTCTGTGGTATTCAGTCATTATTTTAGGTTTTGATTAAAATATTGAGATCATTTGCGTCACAAAGACGAGCAAAGTACAATGTATAGAGCGTTAGGACAAGTTGCTTCGCAGGTCATAGTTTCCGGGTTTCATCATCACAAGTTCAGTAGAGTTCTGTAGCAAGTTACCTAAGGCAAGCAAACAGCACAAACACACACTTGATTGCTAAAGCCATGTAAAAAGATTTTGCTGCTTTTCCAGGTGTGAATTACTTCTATCGACTTTAAAAGAACACTTTAGACGGGGAATAGGGGAATTAAAGACGAGCCTGCGGTAACAAATTATGCTTTTCTCTTTTTTTTTTTTCGCCCCTTCTCTGCACTACCAGAGAGCACAGGGAAACCAGCTAGTTGGGTTTGATGGTGTGTCAGGGTTTAACTGACTGAGGCCTTCCCAGGGACAGGTAGTGGGCCTATCGCCCAGCGTCCTCGAAGCCCTTAGTCTGTCATTTCATACTAATTTTCTTGGAATTCTGTCCAAGGGGGGCAGGTGCAATGAAGTTATCCCTATGTGAAGCACCAACCCAAAGTCAGCACTAGGGGTGGTCACAGACAGGGTTCGTTACGTCCCTAGTGGTTCTTTAATGTCCCACAGAATTAATTGTTGAGAGTTGTGAGACGGGACCTCCGAGTTTATCGTCCTTATCCGAGAAGACTAGAAAGTCTAACCATTTGCAAATGAAGCATTTTCTCCTCAGTTATTTGAATACCCTGAGTGTTGGTCCGGCCAGGGCTTGAACCTACGACCTCCCGCACGGTAGTCCGGCGCTCTACCAGGATTAAAAGTGGGGGGGAATGATCGAATGGGTGCAAAAATCGAAACCCAAAAAAAACCCTAGAGCTTCCAACAAAACCCCAAAAAATTCCTAACTCCAAAGAAATCCCATGCCGAATCCCCGAGCCTTTACAGGAAGGATTGTACTTTATTCGCAGACCTACACGTCCGGGATACGCAAGCACTACCCCCGGGAATTGTTTTGAATGCTAAAAACAATCCCTACTTAAATCAATAAATTAAACCATCATGGACAAAAGTGTTGAGTCAAATCCCCAAAACTAAAGCTTTCGAATTAACAAAAGTATTTTGTTTTTGAATGAAAACACCTTTTTCATCTGTTGTCATCCCCCTCCTCCACAAACAATGTTGCAAAAGGCTTCCTGGATGTTTATTTGTTTCCAACATTGAAAAAGGGGGGAGGGGAGGTTACCTTGAACGAGGGGCGAGAGGAGAATTTACACCTAGGGTCATGTGTCTCAACAACTTCTGTCCATGATTGTCGTTACTGGCCTTAATAGCTACAACTGCATGTCCTATAGTTATCAGTTTTCAAGTTTCTCCAAACTTGTAGTGCAATCTTGAATTCTCTTCTGACAACCTTGCCAATTAACTTGTGTCTACTGAATATCTGTCCCTGAATATTGTCAGTTTTCCATTTTATCTGAGAAGGAGGTTTTGTCCAAGTGAAGCCGCGCAGGTTTGAATTGAATACACTTTTTTTTAAAAGAACGTCAAATTTTGGAGCTGAGGCTCGACCTTATTTTTTTAGCGATTTGAGCCTGAAAACGTTCTTAAGGTGTTCTTCAGTTGCATGGTATAAACACGATGTCGTGCCAACCAACTGCTGGTAAATGTAGCTTTAGTCACGAAACTTTGCGGCAAAAACGCAGAAAACGTTCATGTGTACATAGAATACTACTCATTTACAAAACATAAATGAGCTAAATAAAGATGTTCTTAACTGACTCTCAGCCTTGGTTGTGTTGTAAGCATGTTCTTCAAATTTGGGTTAATCTCAGCCTCAACGTTCTTATAAAAAAGGTTCTTATTAAAACGAAAAGAGTGTAGCTATTAAAATCATGCAAATATGCATAAGAAAACTGGAGCCTCTCGGTAGTTGACCTGCCGAGGAAACGTAAACAACATAAAGTTTAACATTAGCAAAAACTCCTTTTCCGAAAACCTAAGGGACTATTTTTCCCTGGATTTCTCTGGTTGCGAATCTTTTGGGATATGTTTTAGTTAAGAAATCAGTAGCTTTTTGGCAATGGATTATCCGAAAGTCTGAGAACGGACAGACTCTCCCGAACAGATATTTCATCGAATTTTCCCGTTGGGTGCTCCTGCGTGGTGGCTTTACTGGTTAATACCACTGCAGATTTTTAAGATTGTCTTTAGGAGGAAGCTGGGGGTTTGTTGATTATTCAAAACGAATATACGAACGAGCAAAGGTTTCGGTACATGACGTAAGAGAAGCACATTTGTGAAAATTTCTTGTATGCAATGAATTCAGAGTTTGTGTAATTCTTTCTTTCTGATTGGGCAGAAATATTCTGGTATAGTTTTTTCTTGCACTCCCCTTACCCAATAAATATGGGGTGCGTTTCATTCTTCAGGAGGTCATCCAGGAAATCACAGGCAGTATTGTAGTTTAACCTACTTCATCATGTTTGTTAGTTCGCACAATATAGTGTATTTTTTGCTCAATCATTTTTATTCAATGATTGAAAATAGTTTTCGGTTGGAAAAGGATGGCAGGCGTACGAGGATCAGTCATACAGGGACCGCGGAGCGGATTTTTGAGTAGGGGGAGAGGGGGAGTGGCTAATGCGAAGGCGTAAGCGTAAGCCAAGTAGGGTGGGGGGGGGGGGGGTCTGAGGGCATGCTCTCCCGGGAAAATTTAAAATTTAGGTCTTCTGAAATGGCTAGAAAAGGATCACTTTTCGTCTGTTCAGGAACAAACGTAACGACAAACTGACTCATCCGGCCGCGTTTGTACAAGAAAACCCCCAAAAAACTAAATTGGATCGAAATGGACAAATCAGAAAAAGGCAGCGTTTCCTAAGAGGTCCGTATATATCGAAATGTAATGTACTTTTTTGTAAAAGACAGACCTGGTTTACTTAAGTAAAAAGAAATAGAGATTTAATCCGGCAAAAATAGTTGTCCGTATATTTCCATCCCCACCCCCTGCGCGGTCCCTGTCATATCAGGGTAAATTCTTTCATTCGGAATTACAGTTACAGTCAAACTAAACATTTGTCAATATGCTACTCCCAGCTGACTACTACCATTTGATTCTGTGAGTAAACTAATGGCCATTATTTGTACACCAACTGCATCAAAGAATGTAACGCTCCTGTCTTTGTAGTCACTGAACAAGTATTGGGTCCAGAATAGAAATTTTACGTGGTTCCTGAGTCGTCGGTGTAAGCATCTTGATTCGGGAGACACTCGAAGCAAGTCAACTAGTTCAGCGATACATGTATGGCACTTACAAACCTAACAATTGACCTGCGTGCTTGCGATCTCGTGTGTATTACTGTCCGTCTGAACTGGATACGATTTCAGTCATAAATGGGTGGATACTTACAGAACCATGCGAGTGGCGTATCCTAAATTTAAACCAGCCATTTAAGCCATTTAAACCAGCCTCAGCTGAATTGGGCCTACCTAGCTGTGTCAAAGAATGTTGGGGCGGTGCACTGTAACGTATTGGTTGTAGGGTTCAATCCCTAGCGCTCCTTGATATGAAATGAGCCTTTTCTTACCCAATATTTTTCATATTTTCGAAGGAACCGAGGCAGCTGAAATGTTTTAATCCCAGATTTATTTCCACTCTTGGTAATCTTATACTTATTTTCTCCACCTTGTTTCTAGCTAAAATTGTTTTTCAGCACGCGTTACAAAGATAAATAGCTAAAGCGCTGTAGATATTCCCCAAAAGCGCTCATATTAAGGAACACGAAGAAATTCTACACATTGTCATTCTCAGATAAAAACATGCCATGCTGGTCACGGCAGCGATATTGTCTTCTGTCGTAGTCATCACAATGACTTATTCTCCATTTCCCGGCTCTGTATTCAACGGTGATGTTGTGCTGGTGTCCAGCTCCACTCGATGTCATCAAAGACGTAATAGGCGTTCTCTTCTTAGCCATCTCCACCTGTGCTAGTGTCAGAGTGACTTCATGACTGTGTGCTCCTGGGGGAGTCTTGGTTGCGTCTTCCATCTTCAATGTCAGCATTCTCTTCGTGGGTTCGGTGGGTACAACACCGCCTCCAAGTGGTTCCCTGTACATGTAGCCGTACGTGTTGGGCTTCATCAGGATGTCTTTAGTTGCTTCAAGCTCCTTCCACACAGCGCTTCCCTCTCCATGGACGGGCATTATGGGATACCGCTGACGACAGACACCAACATCTTTAATCAAAGGAAGGAATATGCGTGTTCCGCTAGCTTTAGTGTTCGTTACGTTGCCTTTTTTATCCAAAACCCCAACGCTGTTTTTGGTGGTGTCTGCTGCATCGACGTTAACCTCTCTTCCTGAAAAGAACGCTGCGGGAGTAATATAGTACTTCTTACTATTTGTACCATTATACGCGTTCTCAGGGGTTCTTCCTCCGTAACGGCCACCAAGGTAGACTGTCTTTCCATACGGCGTCTTCTCCTCACCTTTGTACTCAATGTCAAACGGGTTCCAGCTATGAAGAGGTGTCATGTAGATTATTTCAAGTGGAATTGCATACGAGAACTTCTGTTCGACCGTCTGGCACTTTGGTCTCCATTTTGAGCCCTTGCAGGTCTTAAGCTTCATTCCTGCCACTTTAGGTTGTGTTGTCATGGCCATGTACAAGTTTTCATCCGCATAGCCTCGGTGCCTTATGGACTGGCCCATTGCGTCTTTCTCGAGAACTTTAAACAGACGATGGTAGAAAGCGGCGTTCAGTTTTCCCGATTTGTTGGGATCCATGGTGTGGGCTGGCAGACTAAACGCCTCATCCGTTAGGCTGCCTTGATAGTTGTCCTTTCCAGGAATTTCACTCATAAGTTCATCCAGCAGAGTAAACTCGGGATTATTGTACCTATTGGACCAGGTATCTGTGTCCTTAGGGTTCAGCTGGAATCTTGCCGCTCTGGAGTTTGTTTGTTCTTCATACTTTCGTTGAGCAGGAAGTCTTGCATGGAACTCGTCAACTACACGAAACCTGTTCAAGGGAATGTCACGACTTACTGGATGGCACAAAATACGATAATTCCATTGAGCGAAGACGGGGATCGTTCCATTGATGATGTCTATGATGGTTGTGGGTAGGAAAGAAAGGTTCTCGAGATTATCCTTCCTTCCCGTGTAGGAAGTAAAGCGAACTTTTTCTTGTAGATCGAACCAGCTACTTGCGTCGATGAAATGTCTGTCACTCTCAAATGGTTCATCGATGTCTTTTGTTGCTGTGGTCCATGCGCCTTCCAGGTAACAAAGTACTGGCTTGAAATACTTGCGGTAATCTCGAACAGTGTAATTTTGACTCTTCCATGCTTTGAACCACTCACGCATCTCCACGATTTGTTCGTCAATGGTGGCCTTATTTTTAACTTCTGGTGGTACGTCTGGGAATGGAATCGGTTCTGTTGCATGGTACGCTTTGCTGGTTCTATTTGCCATGTACAATCGGTAGTCATTATGCCTGGTCCTAAATTCGACTCCGTTCAGCACAGCAATGAATTCTCCCAGACCAACTGTGCGGATGTTGTTAGCATGTTCGTGGATGGACAAGAGCCTTCTGGCGTTTCCATGGGTGTCGGAGAAATAGTTTCGCGGGCCTTCGTTGCCATGACGCACTTGCTTAACCCCAGAGTCACCGTCAGACCTGATCCGTTCTTCAATAAACAGCCGATCCAGCATGACCTGTCGGGATAAAGCCCCCAGCATCTGACGAATTGATTCCATTTCGGCTGTAATTTGCTTGTCGGCGTTTTCGAACGCAGAGGTCACTGCACCGAGTAGCTCAGCCTCACATGGAATCGGGTGAGTTGAAAGAGCTGTTACGAGGAACAGCATTTGGAAGACCAGGGCCATTCCTGTAAAGGAAACGGTAAATGACTGCCAGATAAGATACTGTTCGTTATATCATACCACAGAAAATACAGCCAATCGGAATGCAGGAAAGTCCTGGTACATTTGTTAGTATACCACCAAACTTGCTGGGATACTAACAACTGTAGCGGGACTTTGTGTAAGGCTATGTACTCTGCATAGTCATGCAAAGCTTTATAGTTCATGATATGCCATAGAGTATCTCACTTTTCACTTAATTTTCTTTGTACACGCATGCGTTTAAAGGCTCGTGTGTATACAAAGAAATTGCAATTGACTGGTTGTTTGTTCCTTAGTAAACCACTCGAAAGCATTGCATGTCTAATATTAATATGGATCGTACTGATATTCCAAATCACCGTTTTGGTGGAAGACCTCAACCTATTAGTTCGTGCAGTTCACAGACACCATACACACAGACACATAGCTCGGTAACATAGAAAACTGAACTGAGTAAGTCTGGTCGGACAAAACGAACAAAATCCCCGTGAATATTCTGCCCAAAAAGTCCCTCACGAACTCTTATCAGTCTTTGGTTTTTGGTTTGAGAAAAATGCAAGGTAGTTCTTATTAGCAGTAATTAAGCTCTCTTTTTGCTTTCTTTTTTTCGGAAAAGGCATTTAGCCGGAATTATCTCATGAAAATGCTGCCGATAATAAATTCCAAGAAGATATAAATTCAAGGTTAATTAATCATTACATAGAATCTGTAGTCTACTTGGCGTAAATGCAAACCAGTTCGTGTAACCTGTCAAAAGCGGAGAGCTTCCTGGCTTCCGTAATGTTTCTCGCAAGGTTAAGAGGTCCCCTATACTGCCTTTTTCGTGAAACGTTATTAGGGCTATGTTTTTCTCGTGAAACGTGATTTAGGTTTTTTATTTATTCGTGGTTCGTGATTGCCCATATCAAGACCATTTTTACGTGCGCATGAAAGCGGTTTTTGAATTAAGCGTGACATGTTTATGAAGCCTTAATTAAACGTGATTCGAGAAAGACCTTGCTTTGCGTGAATTAATTTAAAGTCACTTTTTTAGTTTTCTGACCCGTACATGAGAGCATGAAACCACGAAATACAAGTAAATAACCGTGACAACGAGATTGCAAGAAAAACGAGCTACCTTTGGAGCGTAAACAGCCTAAACAGGTTACTCGACCTGGACCATTAATCCGTGAATGTATTTTTCAATTTACGACTTTTGGGAATTATCCGTGACGCGTGAAAAGTCTCAGTATTTTTACCTGAATGCGTTTTGCAAAGTGGTATAGGCGACCCTCGGTTAACGGCACCTGCAACTGATTGTGATTCACGGTGATCTTTGTTCTTTAAGTCGGAGTTAAAGATAAAAATCAATAATTTATTGCACCATTTTGCCCTATGATCAGAAGTTTCTTGACAGTTCGACTCTTGCCTTTTTTTCTTTAAAAGTGCTTTTTGTTTTTTCACTGAAACAGATCCGATGATATCGATTGAATTGTCTCCAAATGGATGTTTATTTTGTAGTTTCCAACCAACAGACGCTAGGAAAAAATATTGTACCTGAAGGAAGAGTAAACATTTTTGTGTGATTACAGTTTTTGCACACACCAAATAGTAATCTACGCTTCAGATTTTCTCCTCTCAGTCTTGCAGTGCAACTACTCCAACCAAGGCCACCCAAGAATTTTTTTACAAATTGGCCAAAAGTGTTCGAGTGATGAAACAACAGAATAGTCGCAATTCAGTGAATTTTGTTGTACTTCGATAGTGGGTAAATTTGTCATTCATAATTAAAATTGTGAAAATCCATTGTTCCGATGTGAGGTCCTCATTGGTTAGTTTGCAGGAAATTTTCCTGGGTGGCCTTGGTTGAAGTAATCGCACTGTAAATCATCAGCTTAATATATGTAAAACAATTGCCAAACTCTCACTTGAAATAAAGGCTGTCTTAAAAAGATTGAAATATAGCACACTCCGTTATCGCACATTATGGGAACATGAGGGTTCTTTTATCTTCTTTCCGGTACTTGTATCAAAATTGTTCCTCTTATTCTAAATTTTCGTGAAAACTGAACACCACGAAGAAAAATCAGTTGCGGTTTTTCCTAACTTGCTTTATCCCGCGCTACGATAACTCGTTCACTGCTCTTCCGTGGTCGCTTTATATTTTCAACTCAGTTCTATAATTAGCTTCAATACCGTAGCGTACTTCAAGGCAAACATATTTGTATTTTACTTAATTAAAATTTGTATCAAAAGAAAGCTTGCAGTGCGAGCTAAAACAACACTTTCACAAGCTGAGTTATCATTAGCACCGCGGCTTCCACCAAAGTGTTCAAAGTTCGTTTTTTCCCGAGTTTACGTAAGATATACCACCATAGAAATTTCTCGTCACCAATATATCGACATTTAGATTCTGGCTGACTGGCAGGTCGTTTGTCTCAAGAATGTAATTTAGTGACCCTCTTTAATGGCCGAAGACGCCTAACGAATCAGTCCTGTAGCTTCGGTGGAGGGTCATGGGTTCGACACCTGTTGGGGAACTCGGAATACCGTCTTCTTCTTTTTTTTTTCTCGAGTTTGTGTCTTACAGTATTGAATTAGTAACATCTTCAAAAGAGTTGCAATAAACTTAAATCCAACGCTCGGGGTACATCAAAGGGCGGACTGCAGGAAAAATCAAAGGACTTCTGTTTAGTTATATGGGCCACAATTGGAAAGGCAAAACGCACAATATGTTTTCTCGTGCAAGAGTCACGTAACAATCCAGTCAACTTTTTCAGCCAACCTTCGGCGTACAGCAGAATTCTATGGGTTCACCACAAACATTCTCGAAACACTGGATATCCGCCGCGCCCTGTTAGTTGCGACAGCTTCAAATATTGTTTTCTCGTGAGAAATCATTTTCCATCAACAATATGCTGTTTTCCGTTCTACAAGCTGTGGATATCATTAACATAATCGGCATGTCAGTCGTTGGCAATTTGCCTTTAAAAAAATCAGTATTGTTTTTTCTCTCTGTCTATTTTACTTGAAAATTTCTGGTGCGGCTAAAAATGGCGTACGATTTTCGCCGAATTTCAGAGTAGGCGAATAGAAGTCAATGTTTGGTTCAAGGTTTTAATAAAAGCAGGGTTGGCTTTTTCAATTGAAGATTGTATCGCGCAAAACAGGCAGAAAAAGTAGATAACCTCTGGAAAAGAGTCTGCATCAGCTGAAAGCTTCATAGATAGGGTTTATCGCTCAAAGGCTGTCAGAAAAAGTCAAAAAAATTATTGAATCGCTTCAGTGGCGGAGAAGTTGAATACTTCATGGCATCTGGCACGCCAGCTAAGTCCAATGTTTAGCTCATGCATGGTTGTTAGGCATTCAGCGCACTTCAGCGTTTTTGTTTCTAGACACTTCAATAAAATGTTCATTATGCATTCATTGGGCATGACTTATGCATGGGTGACTGAAAGCAGGCCTCCGAATTTCGGAGGCCTGCTTTCAGTCATCCATACTATAAATCCTTAGAAAAAGGCTCTTTACTTCCAACTACTGAAGCTAATCAAAGCAAAACAAACATGAAAAGAGCAATGACATAAAAAGCACCTTCTTTTCTTTCTCTCTCAGTTGAAAACAATTTAATATAACGGTTCGTACGGGAAAGTAACTAGTTTATTTCGATGCACCTGAAAACCTTGAATAGGTGGTACAAGGTTTAATCATGGTAAATGCGGGTTAGTCGATTTATTTCCTTTGTTTTATTTTGCCAGTTTCACCACACAGCGCCAATATATTTGAAACAAATAAATGTTCGAACAAGAAAATATGAAATGAAAGGTTAAACAGCGTTCACAGTCTTTTTTAAATGAAAACGGAAGTATGTCTGGACGCAGCCTTAGTTTCCACTGATTTAGCGTATTTGCGCGTGTCGTTTAAGGGTACCATGCGTTAAGTTCAATAGAATCTATTCGTTAACAGATATGCGTTTTATGCATTTCCAGGTTCAAAATTTTCCCTCCACAAAGAGGCCACATAATTTAGAAGCTCCATGCAGCAAGAAGAGGGCATATCATCGTGTAATTGATACATTTTTTTACAACAGCACCTTAACAACCGTTTTTCATATACTGCAGACGTTTTTTTCGAGGAATAGGTTAGTGATATCATATACTTTAGCTTAAATAAATTCACATATAGACAGATGTAGTGTAAGTTAGTAACTGCAACAAAACAAATAGCAAACGAAAAGTACCTGAAATAATGCTGAAACAGTTCTTGTAACTTGGCGATTTTTCCGATCCGTGACAAAGGCGAACTGATTCTATTAATACCTTGGACTTCTTTTAGCCAGAGCTATTTAGCGGTGAATCAATATCTTACGTAAACAATATACAAGACTGAACTCTTTGTTTCACCGTATTAACTTGCCTTATTTAAATACATCTGTCTCTGTATTTATCTGATATATTTCCTTCCTTTCTCACCGAATAGTGCTATTATTTACTTCAACTTTGTCTGGTCAAAGCCCGATGTTGTTCATGTCACCGAAACGTTTTATGCCATTTAACTTCCCAAGAAAACCTAGTAACGGCGCTTTTTCATGTTCGTGTTTATATGCACAACTCAGTCGAACTTTCTAACACGAGACAATGATGAATAAACCCTCCAAAACTGAAACATTTTTCCCCGCACGTAACGTTGCCATAAGTGCTAAACATGAATGAAATGACCATTCAAATGAATTGTTTGGTTTTAATGGTTTGTTTCTGTGGTAATGGTTACCATCCGCTCAAGAAAGCTCTTGGTTTTGCATTCGTGCATAAAAACTCTGAGATATGACCATTTGAACAAAACAACAAGGGCACCCAACGAACCGAATCAACCAAAAGTTGTAAAAAGGCATTTTTAAGTACGTTATGGTGTTTGACGGAAGCCTGTGATGTTTCCATTAGCTAGACGACTTTGATCTGCTCGGATTCTTTAGCTGAAATTTTAATTGCCCAAACATTTTAGGGAACAAAATCTTCCTTGAGAAATTGCTAGCTAAGTGAACTTTCCACGAACTTTCTAGGGAACTGTTTGCTTCCGAAAATGCTAGCTGGAGTTTTTGACTGCCAAAACAGCAAATCATGACCCTTCCGAAAACATCAGAGACTATTATTTCCCCCATTGTGAATCTTTTAGGCCACGTTCTAGTTACGAAAATCCGAGTGCACTTTTTAATAGACGACGAAACCCGGTCTAAGACGAGCTACCCTCCATCGAACAGATATCTGCTGAAACTCGTCGTAGGGTGCCCCTGAAACAATTTCATCACTATTTTCCTGTGGCGCTGTTTTTAGCGTGATGTCGTCGCTTGGCTTGGCCATCACTGTTATTGGCGCTCATCTCGATCAAAGCTAGTTGATTCATATTTTTATGTCTATTTATCGCATGATAACCGGGACTGAAAACGTTAAAGACACTATTACCGGTATAGCATCTCCTGTTGAAACTGAGGAATGCATTTACACATAATTCGATCGAACGTAGAAAATAATCCATAATATGCATCGGCTTTGGCGTCTTTCTCTCACCGTTTGATTTTTATGTGAGATGGTGTGCATCATCAAATTTGGCGCATATGTCAAGGTCCGTTCCTGCTCAATATTTGTTTTACCGGTTCATTTTAAAAGCATAACTAAGATGGTTAGGAAACCCAAGCTCTTTTTGTTCTGACTTACGTCAAATTGAGAAGGACGCCTCCTCAGTTTTAAGTAAGGCCCTGAGAACTAGATTTCGCGCATCTCGAATACGACTTGCTGTTTTAAGTGCTCGATTCCCTTCCTCAAAAGTGAAATTTGCTATGCCCCGTAAAAGTAATCTCAAAATATACATTATTGAACGAGTTATCAAGGACGGTTCAGGATCAGGTTAGAATCACAACGTTCAATATCTCGTAACGGAAACAAACTGGCGTGCACAACAGCCAGCTGAACAATCAATAAAATAAAATAAAAAATATAAATACTGTGTTTTTAGTGGAAGTGCACTTAGCTATGCAAGCTAGTTTACAGGCAATCCACCTAAATCCAAAGAAACAAATAATTCAAATAAACTTAACATTATAAGAATCCCAACTGGCGGGAGGCAAACCCCCCAGTTGGCTATTTACAAGGATGACCGAGGAGTTGAACCAGGGACTTACCCAGAACAACACCAGCTAGTGACCAGAGTGGCCCGGGATTTGAACCTGGGTCACCACTTTGAAATCCAGCGCCCTAAACCACTCAGCCATCCTGCCTCCTGATCAATGTACTTTTTTAACCTTTTCTCAGACTCAGTGAATCACATGAGTATTTTAAAGTCCGCATTTTGACTATAGTCAACGGAAAGCTAAACGTTTGTATGCTGTAAAAATTATATCCTCCAAATCTTTAAATTTGTTATAATAATTAACATGATATTAAATTTTTCTCAATGAAACGGCCGGCAAAGAGGATATACCAAACCGCCAAGATGAATGGCCAAGTTCACTCATTCAAATGCGGTATAAATGCTGTACAGGTATCAATAGAGAAACCTTCTGTCTTTTAAATAGTAGTAATAGTAAAATCAGCACTTTGAATCCGATTTGAGATACGAGATGTTATTCGGAAACCTTTCATAATTAAGCAAAGAACCCAACGAATGAATTGTCGGATAAATTTCACGAGGGTCTGAATGTGGTTAACCGACTAACGACAAAGGGGGAAAAATATTACTGAATACCGACAAAACGAGAAAAAATACCGACTAGCGACAAAGAAATTTTAACTGACAATCGACATGGGCTGATGTTATAGGGATGTTAGTATAAGCAAAAACAGCATTTTGAATTTATTTCTAGCTCAGGAAATGTCCAGCAGATCCTTTGGTGGGCTCTATTTCACCAGATTTAACCACATCAAGAGCCATAATGGATCTTGACCACATTAATTCCAAATTTAGTCAGTTACAGAATTTCCTGTTTTCAAATTTCTTTGAAGCACCTGGATCCTCCTTATATTACCAACAACCTGCAAAGGTCGAAAATTTTAACCGACAACCGACATGTGGACCCCCCCCCCCCCCATTTAGACTGTCTTTCACTTGTGACTGCATGTGTCTTCTTTTGTTGTCATGCCTCTCTGAGAATGCCTTTTATGACTTAAACTGTGATTGGTAGCGGTCACTGGATTTTTAAGGAAGGGAGGGGGTGGGTTTATTTCACTGGGCGTTCACAAAATTGAAACTGTTTGAAGGATACGTTAATTAGATATGCATAGGGTGTATATTCGAGCTGAGGAAAGATATGACTCTCAAAGGCTGATAAGGTTACTCACTACAGCGTGCACTTTGACGGAGGCAATGAATTTTCGTTACTTAGCTTATTTGTTAAGTTGGTACAAAATTTTACGTGGAAATCGAGAGGTTTAACAAAAGTCCCTCACCGCAAACTCTGGTTAGCCCTCGAAAGACAAAAATCAGAACCACTGGCTAGTCAAAAAATATTTACCAGCTTACGACTTTGCTACTGTATTGCTAAAAATAAACGAAAATAAGCCAAATTGTTTTTCAGTGTTTCCGTCAAGCATTTCTTTTTTTTGTCAAAAACCCGCAGTTTAAGTCACGATCTCACCAAATCCAAAAATATCAACAAATGGATGCAAATTAAGGACGCGTAGGACACTTCCCTGTGAATAAGGGGCGATCCGCACTAGCGACAATTTTGTTTGTTGTCGCGAGAATGTTGCACCGCGCAATATGATCGCGACAATATCGCGGCAATTTCTGATCCGCATTTGCATCCCAGACACAGGCGTTTTTGAATGACATTTGTGTTTTCTTGTTCCTTGACCATTTATCGTACACCTTTCGGCCCGCTTCATCCAAATCGGTCAGTGACTCCGACGAGCTGGTTTGTTGGCTAGAACCTGGGCTCGGAGTAGCGCTAGCGCTGCCAGACATCGACGAACTCTGCGAACTCCCCCAAAAATCTACGTTATTGGGCCCATACTGGACTTGGGATGGAGTTAATGAGTAATGATAATGTGGCTGCATCGGGCGTTGATTTGGGTCTTCAAAACCGCTTCTGGAAGGGTAAAAATCGCCTCCAAAGTTGAACGGAAAATTTCCGTGCGCCATTGTTTGATACTTCACGCGCTTTACTGCATCGCATTATTTGACATTCAGTTCTTATCAAAACAAAAGTTGTTATTTTAACTTCGTTCGTCGCACATTGGCGTGCCCCTGAGGCAAGCCGACGGAACGTTTGAAGTTTGTTCCTCTCTCCTCCGCAGAGGTCTCTTTTTGTGTCGTTGGGAGGCTGAGGAGAGGGAAAATGAAAGCGCGCGTGGGTCGATGGGAAGGGGTAAGAAAGAAGAGGAGACCTCTGCCATATAATGTGCGGTTCTCTGCCAGAAATTGCGGTTCTCTGGCAGTGGCGGAACCAGAGGAGGATTTAGAGAATTTTGACTGCTCATTTAAAGATCTTAGTATAGAAGGTTAGTAGACGCAATTTGGGGCTGATCCATTAGCTGTTTGAGGTTTTTTTTAACTGTTCGTGGTTTACGAACATGAGTGTCTGCAGAAATAAAAATACAGAAAATACTTGTTTACAACTTTCATTGTCTTTTGTCAGTGCTTAGGTTTCGTGTCCCTGTTAAGACAGTAAAAAGGGTTACTGAACCGTTTGCAGTCGAAGTCTACCGAACCATTCCATGAACTTGCCGTGAAAATCCTCAAAATGTGCACGCCTTGCATCTCACAAGACCGGGCACAAGATCAACACTCATCGAGGTGTTTCGATCTATATTCCGAAAATGTTGATTTATTTCGTCTCTCTCGGCGAAAAACTTTACCAGGCCGTGATTTTGCAAAAAATTACAGCAAACCTCTCACATTTTGCCCCACAAGGAAGTGAGAACACTTGTTCTTCTTGTCGTACTGTATGTTCGGCCGTTTTGTTTACACATGCATTCAACTGAAATGATACCTAGGTCACCAGTCTTTCTCGGAAATCAGGCGCCATCTTTGAAACATTATATGGCAGAGGCTCCCGCCTTTTACCTCTTCCCATCGTCGCCCGCGCGCTTATTCATTTAGTCAGGAGGAGCCTCTGCGGAGGAGAGAGAGTTTGTTCGGTGCAGCAAAATTTTGTCGCGTTGCGAAATTACGTCCGCACTGGGGATGTGACTTGATTGACAAATTCTGTCAGTCATTGCACCTTATCAAAACAGACTTGTCGCTAGTGCGGATCGGCCCTAAATTTATGAGCGGAATTAAAGGTACTGTCAGGCCTCAAATCTCTGTGGTATTAAATGATGGCACTATATGTTACCACGGTATAACGTTTGACGGTGATATTTTAAGCTGCTCAAGAACTACAGCTAGCAAGTTTTTATCTTGCGAGTTTTCTCATTGAGGAGCCCGTACGCACCAGGCTGAAAAGATTTCTTTGGCTCTGACAATTATTCGTTTTTTGATAACCACAAGGGCGGGTCCTGCTGAATGTTTGGACTCTAAAAAGCGAGATCAAATTTTCGATCAACTTTTCGGCCTCTGAAAATTACACAAAACACACTAATCAGCAGCATCTAATTATAATAATTTCCTGCCTTTTAATGATAGCGCAAAATTACCAGTCCAGTATACGGTTTTGGGAGCAACGAACTCTTACCACATGAATCGTTTACGAGCTTTTAAAATGTTTAGGTAGTCAAGTATATAGCCGGTTTTGAGAGCAACGAACTATTACAACGCGAATTTTACGAGCTTTTGAAATTCAATAAGAAGAGTGACCCGAATGAAAATAAACCAACATAAATGCAGTCTGGTCCAAAGGTCAAATAAAAACCAATTTCAGAACCCCTTGTTTATCACCGCTGTTTGTGTTTTATTTCTAATTTCAAAAAAAATGTCTAGATAATTAAATGCCAAAAGTCTCAGGTCTCAGTTGTAATTGCCAGAAAAACTAAGGAACATAGCCATAAAAATAAGGGTATTAAGGCTTAAAAGAACACAGATACAATCTTGTGCTACATACCTGAGGAATCACTGTGAAAATTAAGGACCCGCTTCTTGATTGTTAGAACGATTGATAAAATCAACTGAAGTAAACTGACGAATCGCAGCCAATTTATTGTAACTTTTATACCAATCACAAATAACTCCAAACCAAATAAGGTTACAGAGTGCATTGATTTTACGGCCCCCAGATACACGAAACAACCATCAGGAAATTTCTAGGCATTACCATCCTATGCAAACGGATTCCGTGCAGCTTACAGGGTCAACAGCCTTATGACGGGTGATCTGTGTATCCAATTGAAGCCTTGCCGGAACGGATGGTTAGCGGCATCCGTCTTCTAGCTTCCTCTGAACCCATACATGTAGCTGGACACCCGAAACAGTCCGAAAGTCCGTTTACATGATCCTCTTCAACTTTTAATTGATTTGTGGAGGCGAAGGACACGAGAGCTTGCCAAATACTTATTTCAATATCCAACTGCGGCAGATTGAACACATACCAAGCATTATATTACCAGTTTATTTTTCATCACAATATTTTGTTTGGAATTTGAACCGGCGACGTTCCACTCAGCAGGTTACTACACAGGGCGGACATGTTAGGTGAGGGGAATATGTGAGTGGAATTGAGCATACATGACAAAATAAGGTACTACAAGGACCTAACAAATTTGATATGATGAATAAGCAAAAACTTCAACGTTTGTTTAAATAAGAAAATCGCATGACCACGGGTACGAATTGTGTTTAATGGGTACAGTGATTTCGTGGAAAGTTCTCGAAAGTACTCGTATACCTGCCAACTCTCACGCCTAGAGCGTGAGTCTCACGCCTGCGGGTTGAAAACTTCGATCTCACTCCAACTCACGCCTACGAGACCAATTTCTCACGCCTGGTTGAAAAAATGACACACTTTCCAAAAATATGTAGCTTCAAACCAGTGCACTTAACGAAAAGTCCATGAAGAACGAGTAGATGACGATGCTTTTACCAAAATTTTTGAAGGAAAGACTCTGGAAATAAAGTCGTGTTTGGCGTTACGCATCCTGGGTTCTGAATTATTCGAAATGTCTTCCGAAAATCTTCGGGCGTCTTCGGGAATCTTCGGAAATGGTCGTGTCGTCTTCGAGTATCCTGGCACTCCCAAGATAAAAATCTCACGCCTTACAGTCAGAATAAGTTGGCAGGTATATACTCGAGCCTTGGGCTGGAGTGTGATTTGCGATTCAGAGAAGATTTAACATTGACCCCCATTTGCGAGAAGTCCACACAATGATGTCATTGGTTAATATGAACTCTCGTCTGGCGCATACACTGGGCTGGTAACGTGAATATACGTAACCATATATTTGAACAGCGGATCAAAGGATGAAGATGCAAGTTATCACCGCAGTTGTGAACACTACTTTAGCTGAAGTGAAAATAAAGCGTGATAAACTATTCGTTGCTCACGGGTCTATTACGAATCCACGAGAGGCCACCTCCCAGTTGTTTTGTTAGCTCCGCAGAGCTAGATGTCATGGGTTGACTCCCACACAAGGTACAAGCCTGAATCACTACTACTCAAGTTGTGTTCATAACTGGGATGGTCACTTTTTGGGAATCGGGAGACTCACGGCTGTGGAATATTTCTGGGAAATATGGCATAGCTCTGGAATATTCCAGGAAAAAAGCGATGTTTGACTTTTTTTACGAGAATGTTACAGAAAGAATCGGGAGTGGGATCTTCCAAATTTCGGGCGGGACATCATTGACGCTCTATCACCGATACCAAACACCAAGCTAACAAGATTCAATGCATTTGAATTTATTGACACGTTTCCTGATAGCATATAAAAATTATACTACATCCAGAAAATACAGTCTATGACTTAAATACTCCGTCTATCTAGGAACCTTCAACTAACGTCAATTGTAATGTATGTATCAGCAAAAGGCGTTTTGTAACAAGCAAAATATGGCTTACTGGATATAAAAACTGATCATTGTAAAAGAGCATAATAAATCTACTTGTCAAAAATTCAATGTCATCAGTACATTTTATGGTCTAATTCAAAGTCGTTTTACAGTATGTCACACAACGCTCTCCCTAGCGTTGCGTGACATCCACAAAAGGCTTCAGAACCGGAAGTACACAATTCAGAGTCCTTCAAGAAATTAAACCCTGAGATGCTTTCCTGTACCATATTTATTCAAACAAAAGTAATGATTGCAGTCTGTTAAAAAGCTCAAGTTTTAAAATATACATGGACCATTGGTGCTGCAACTGTTACCATTACAAAAAATAAATAAAACTATTAAAACAAATGTTTATGATCTTCATGTTTCCATTTAACAATTTTAATACACTACACTGAGTTAACTATAATCACAATTGCCTTCCTAAAGCGGGTAACAATGCTTTCAGCAACCAAGACCTGTTATGGCATTCTGGGTACTAATGCAAAGTAGCTGTTCACGGCCCCGAGATGTTTGGCTGCGGACATTCTTGAGCTCCCTCGTAAACTGCAAAGACTGGACGGTTTTCCGTCACTGGCAAAGTTTGATTTGCTGTCACTGAAGCGACTCCATATCCAACTTTTTTTACTATCATGATGTGTGATTAGAGCGATTTTATATTCACTGTCATTGAAACTTAAATCAAATTGGTGATTCCACCTGGTAAATCACATAACAAAGACTACCATATGAAGAAGTTACCCAATCAGAAAACCAAGCAAATAAAGCTGAAACCCACGGTCACAGCGAAGGAGTGCGGTCAAACACTGGAAAACATGGGATCGATCCGCAGCGTGGAAATATTACTACCGGTGTCTAGCACGGGAGACATGTGACAGACAGTAATGGTGACCACTTTTATTTCCTCGCCGCACTTCTTGGTCTTGACCGTGCTGAACTGTTGCGCCTTCCTGACCGCTGTCCTCCCCCCAGCATAGTTAAGGCACTTGTAGCAGCCACAAGTAAATCCTGTGAAGTAATTATGGAAATTTAGCTTCAAAAGTGACCAGCATTTGATTTCTCCTTATATTATAACCGACTAATCTGAATACTAACCTTCGAGCGCAGACGTATTTCCGGTTGTCGCTTCTCTCCGAGACCGGAAGCAACAACCGGAAATACGTCTGCGCTCGCAGGCTTTCTGAATACAGGCCACGAGAAAAAAAAACAGTACCTAAGGCTACCTATCCAATGTTCTGGAGATCGGCATCTAACATACTGAAATTACCGGGTTAAAATTAACCCGAGTACCAGCCTATCTTCAGGCGGAGGGGCCTAGGGGGAGAAGGGAAGGACGCCCCCTCCCCCGACTCCTTACGCCCGATACTGTACAGTTGTTTTCGTATATAATAGATGTTGATTGATACTCAAGCTAGGATCAAATCGGCTCTCCCCTTGTGACGAAACAAAGCTGCCCCAGCAGGACAGTGCTGTTAAAACGCTTTAAGATGAACAACAACAACAACAACATTGACTTCATTTTTTACCTCGTAATCATCCCCTGAAAATGTCTTCTTGGCTTTAGAGAGAAGCGCACTTACATTCGCATTTAGTTTCAATTCATCCCTTATATCCTCTGGTGAGCATAAAATTCAAACAAAAAAATGACTACATTATACCCTTTGGTGCTTGTTGCACTTCTGTTCTGAACAGCTTAAAGACCCATGACGGACCAATATGCTTTGCGCGCGTTAAGTCAAGTAGCCATATTTTTTGTGAGTCGAAAAGTCAAGTGAAGTTTAGCTGAAAGCTCTGATCGTTTGGCATTTTGATGGTCGTACCTTCGCGTAAGTGGAGGCCACGTTTATCTGGTTGTGCCCGTTATATCATGGTACGATCATCTGTGTTTGAACTATGGCAAGAGAGGAAAATTACTATTGGGTTCTCGGAAGCAACGAACTGCCTTTGCTGAGTATCTACTGCATCAAACAGACCACAGAGCATCAAGTTTAGGACCTTGCTAGAATTCGATGGTTTGTTTATTTCTTATAGCTTTGTTACAATGCTTATGTATCAGCGCTTTGTTCATTTTAACAGCCCGTGTGAACGAGATGGAAGGCAGGGAACATTTGGAGTTACCGAAAATTTTTCTCAAACCTCTTCAATCTTGACGGCTTCGTCTTCCTCCTTCGCGTTATCCGCTACTATTGAGCCATCTTTCGCCTAAATTTCTCTCCTCCAGAGAGTTTTCCAATAAAGACAGTGATGAACTCATATTGTACTCTGATCAACCGAAAAGCACGCGAAATATTCAAACTTCGGCAACCGCATCACACAATGGCGCCTCCTCCTTGTGTTTGTCAAAACAATAATAGACGCGCGCAAAGCATATTGGTCCGTCATGGGTCTTTAATATCAAAACTAACTATCGTTGGAGTGAGTGTAGCCCTGAGGGCTGCCTTGACCAGTCTAGGTCACCTCAGGACTACAATCGGACGATCGTGCCTCGAAAGTGTAAGTTTCTAACCCAATACAAGCTTCACATTTTCAGTGTTTTTTTAAGAAGTCCCCATCACGATCAACGATAGTGAAAAACCCCTCAGATTGCCTCAATGTTCAAGTGTCATTGCAACCGACAACACTTAGCAAAGGGGTACAAAATGGCTAGCACTTTTAAAAATCCTGCGTTTCTGATCTGCGGTCTCAGGAACCGGGTTGAAGTTACTCGAGTTCTTGTTCCCTCTCCCGCTCACCGCGCGCGCTCTTTGCTCTTCCGGTTACTCGAGTTCTTGTTTCCTTTACCGCGCGCGCTCTGTGCTCCTCTGGTTACTCGAGTTCTTGTTCCTTCTCCCGCTCACCGCGCGCGCTCTGTGCTCTTCCGGTTATTCGAGTTCTTGTTCCTTCTCCCGCTCACCGCGCGTGCTCTCTTAGTTTCTCTCTCAGTCGTTTTGTCATAGTTGTTCATTTCTCCAGTCGGAACAAAATGTTTGCAAGTTTAACTTGTGGACAAGCCTACTACAGATTGAAATGAACCCGCATGAAGCCCATATTTCAGGAATATGATATGGTTTCCTTTTCGCCTTAATGGCAACCCTTGAGACAGATTTAAACCGCAGCCGATTTTAAGATAAACTTGGTTGATTGTTCTGTCAGAAAAAATAAGTTATGCGAACCTTTTAGGTCATGCACATGAGACAATCTCAATGTCACCCTACATTCCTTCAATAATGAACATACCAGGCCGAGTTCTATTTTGTTTCTACAAGGTAATCTTCACCGTACATACATACCGTATTCCACAAGCTCAGAAAAGAGGATACAAATGTTCTCTACAACTTCATCATTGTTTTCCATGTTCCTAAAAGGCGGGGAAACAAAACAATATGTACATTGAATGCTTCAGGGAGAGTATGCAGTATTGGTTTCCATTTAAATAAATAAATGAAAAAAAAAAGATTTAAATGACTTCTTTGAAATCAGGATGGAATGTGTCATTCGCAAATCAAAAACCGTACCTCATGTCTACAATATATTTTGCTGGATTCTCCGGTTGCGGAGACAGTATCCAAACAAGGTCACTTGGTTTATAGAAATTATATTTGTTTTCAGTCAAAGGTTCTCGCGATCACAGAGAGAAAGGTTATTCTTGTCTTATTCTAAGATACAAGGCTTATTACGATTTTACAATTTCCTGACGTCAATCACTTCTCGTCACACAATCAACAAAAAACTTGGCCCAGTCCCCTACAATATATTTTCTGCTTTTCTGAACTATTTGCATATAGTTTTCCGGCTCAGACCATAAGCAAGTATCATTTCAAATGTTCAAGTAGTTCTACTCCAGACTTCAAACAAGCCAACAAACTATTTGTTTTAACTAAAGGGAGAGTTTCTAAACAAACGAGGTGCTGCGTCGGTGGGGGAGTTGTACACAAGAATTTACATCATCAACTCCGTTGGTAAAACCAAATTATTTGTTTTAGCACCTAGAATTCACTGTCCACCCCCAACCTCGACGAGAAAAGCAGTGCATGTGAACAAATGGGCTCTCTTTTCCTCCACGCTTAGGTGCGCGTATGAACAAACAAATCTTTGGTGGATAACGAATGATCAAGGTATCTCACTTGTACGCCGCAATTATGCTTTCTATTCCCTCAGCCTTGAGCAACTGGTAAGCACAGACCTCTGAAGAATAAAAAACACAAAGTGAAGTTTAAGGGAGCCAAAATAACAACTTGACAACAACAACGGCAACACCCCTGCAGGGGGAAAAGGGCTGACTCTGCTTTGGAGTTGCAACCAGACACACGTTCCTGAATTAACCCACCTCTGTTTTCAACTGAGTGTCTCAAGTAATTTAGTGTCTCAAGTAATTCCTTCGGTTTTGCTTTACCTCGCTCTGTGATTGGCCAGCAAAACTCGCGCCACTTTCTCAGCCAATGACAAGCAAACCAAAACACGAGTATTCCCGCGTGGGCGCCGATTACATGTGATTACTTCAACTTCAAATTGGTTCACTCAGCTATCTTCGTCTCTTGTGATTGGTCTTACAACACTCAATTGAAAACCGCTCTATACCTCGACAATTCAATCATTTCACCAACTCACCCCGAGCCTCCACAATACTTGCTAGTGCCATACAAGCATTCTTTATCACCTTTGGTTCCTAAGAAACAAACGTAATGCATGTATCAAATGACTAACAGACGCTTTGGATTACAACAATTGGAATGAATACAATCAAACACTTGAGAAACAAATGAAAAAAGCGGGTTGGTTTCTAACGAAACTGTAGTGTCACAGAGTGGTTACGAAACTGATTTGGTTTTATCAACGGAATTGATAATGTACCACTGTACATGGATTCTAAAAGCTGACACTTCGACTGTTTGCCCTTCATCAAAGCGAACTTGGAAAATAGGAAAGAGAACAAACAAGGGAGCGTTATGTTTTTTTCGTGTTTTTAACCCGTCTTTCATCTCAAAATTTACTAACCTACGTTAAATTGAACTCAACTTAGGTTCAGTAAATTGTGAGATGAAAGGCTTAACTGTCAAAGGGTGACTGCAGACACTCACAGAGAATAGGCCATATTCGTATTCTCGGTATTGAACTGGATCTAGCATGAAGTGGAGGCTCTTGCGGGGGAATCTTTTCATATGTAAATGTATTCCCCCGCAAGAGCCTCTACTTCATGCTAGATCCAGTTCAATACCGAGAATACGAATATGGCCTATTCTACAGTAAAGGAATAGTAATTCCTGTCAATCGGAATCAAAGAAACTATAAACTATGTAAACGTTGATTGCTTCAGGCAAAGCTTGATTACCTTTTTATGCATTTTGATGGCGTCCACAATCAGTTCGATAGCATTAAGGTCCTCCATCAGTTCAAGATTCTCCTCTGAAAAATAAATTAAATTAAATAAATAACTAAACATCTAGTTGAATGCACTTAACCGCGACGCGAGTCATGACCATGTTCAAGTGTTCGTAATTTGCCATCAAATCCAGGCTTGCGTTTGTGGAAATTCTCTAAATGATTTTGCGCCTGAAAACTATTTTACGTATGCAATGTCCATTACCAGAAATGCTATGATTTAAATGATCTAGAGTTTGAAAACTTAACAATGAAGTCAGATCTCGACCTTAAAGGTGACAAACGCTTGGCTACCAAATGACACCAATTGGCTGGTATATTCTAGCCTTCACTAGCCCATGGACTAGGTAAAAACGTTACAAGGTCAAGGCACTTGAAGAGGTTTGCAATCTAATATACTAGATAGAAAAATACGGTCTGAAAACTTTACAGCAATTTTGAAAAACGAACCCCGGGTAACTATCACGAGCAGTTCGAACCTGAGATGAGATTTTACCTTCCATGGAGAGGGACCACAACGCTGAGCAAGCCGCTTCCACTAGTTCCACATCTGTATTGTACCTTCCCATTGCAAGCACGATGTCTTCTAACCCACGCTCCTCTGACACAATCTTACAGTTTGCTTCTAAATATTAACAGTAAAACAAATGACCGTAAACCGGATCCAAACTTTAAACCTCACAGCAGGCGTTAACACAGAAGGGGATAGACAGCCCTCCTTTTTTCCTCCAATTTCCTCGCTCCCCATTTCTTCCCTCGTGACACTAAATAGAGGTTGTAATACGACAAAAAACTGGTAACTCAAGCAACCTCTTTCGCTACGGACTGACAACTAGTTCCACTGTCCATCGGAAAATGACGCTATTTTATTATTATGTTTTTTTTTTTAGACACCCCCCCCCCCCCTCCCCTTCTCTCCAAGTCCATTATTTTCACATATCCCTTCCACCTGCGTTATATATCTCATCAGCCTTCCCTACGCTGAAAAAAGGGAAAAAAGGACCTCAGGAGAAACCTTCCTTACTACTCTAAAAGTAACTTGTGCACTGTTTTTCTCATTTGGAAACCCTGAAATCCAAAGACATCAACTGTACCACGACTAATGTTAACACCACCTTACATAAATAAGAAATACAGCATACCGCTGACAGCAAGACTCCACAGTGCGCCACAGCAGTGCGAGGCAATTGCTTTATTGTCGGGAAAAGCTCTCAAGGCTGACAACAAGTCCTGGATTCCTCCAAAACGACCAATGATTTCACCTGCGGCCTCTGAATTATTAAAACCGCATTTGTTTATTAAAGCGCTTTTCAACTGAGGAACCAACAACACCTCAGCCGCGAACAATTAACAATTATTGGACGAGGTTGAGCAAAATATCGTGATTTGTCAGTGGCGAGCAGACACTGGAAAATCACGATATTTTGCGATAACCGAATTCAATAATTGTTTTATCATTCGATCACCAAGTTTGTTTTGATACTTTTCTTTGGGAAGCGGTAAGCGTGCGCTGCTGGCAGAAATCAATTAGTTTCCTTCTCAGTTAAATAATTTATTCTAGCGTGGTTACAATTGCTCATGAGCAGAATATTATTTGCAGCAAAAACGCATTTAGACGATATTACGCATGAGCAGATCATTATTTATAGGCAGTTATTTGCAGGTCACGTGGTGGGCTCTCAGCCAATGAAAAGGGAGGGAAGTATTCATCGAATGATAACTACTTATGACCGTCACTGATTTAAGTATTTAACAGCTAAATTATGGAACTCGCTTTTGGATAATTTATCTCTAAACCTGTTTAAACAGAAACTAGGGCGATAAGATTTAGGCACATTTTATATTTTATTGTTTGTTTGTTTGTATTTTATTATGTACATTTTTTCCTGAAGATATTAGCCAACAGGCTACTCTGTAAATTCGAGAGGAAATGAATTTGATTTATGTGCAATTGAGTGTGGTAAAACTAAGAAAAACCAAGTAAAACAAATTACTCTGAACAATCCGTAAAACGGACATAACAGTACAATGAAACAATCAGAATGATGCGAGACTGCTTGTATACAGAGGGTGGATTTTCAATACACCTTGCCTTTAGTAAATCAGCTAGTCATTCGACACTCAAGGCCGGAGTGAAGAAGTGATTTTTGACAGCTGGGGTTTAATCAGCTTTGCTACTAAAAACAGTGGGGTTGTATTTGAGCCACTGCCAGACAGATAATTTCACACAACTAAAGAGCTATGCTTTCTGTTCCTTCGTTTCCTTGTGGTTTTTCCACTTAAGTCACCTTACTTAATACACGCCTTCTGTTTAGAAGTAAAACTGGCAAACAAATAAGAGTTTTTCGTTTCCAGGACAGGAGTACCCCAACGGACAGTCAACTTATGTCCGACATAGTATTACACCATGTCTGCCACCGCGGATGCTCACAGTCCAATTAGCATGTCCCATACTCACCATCTGCTGAGAGAGCCATTAGTAACTGACATCCGCAAGTCTGAAGTTCTGGAGACGATACATGCGACTGTTAAAGGACAAAGGTAATACATACAGTCAGCGAGACACTGCTGTAAGATGGGGTGTAAAAGTTAACCAATATAGAAACGGCCCTTGCCCTTGCAGAAGTTTGCCTATCAGTCGTGAGGTCCAGTGATTAATCTGTAAACCTAATGACTAGTTTCAATGTTGTTTTACGTTAAGACCATCCAGATCCACCAATTTAAGGCGAGGGTCTTCACTTAATTTAGCCGAGTAAAGTTAAGTAGCATTAGCATTGAACCAAATAAAAAATGAACCACATCATCCTACGTCACATTTACAAACAAGTGTGTGTTTTTCTTCACCAACCTTCATTGCCGCTAGAACAGGCCGGATGATTTCCTCTGTGAACATAACGTCATTATCATCAGCTGAAAAACAAAACCAAGTACTGTTAGTGTTTAAAAAAAAACAGTAGAAATAATTTTTATTTTGGTATGCATTTGCCTTTGAGCATGTCGTATATCGAAACAGTATTCATTTCTCGTGAAGTATTTCACAGTACAGAGTCGTGGAGTAGTCAATGATTATCAAACAAAATGTCTTTTCATACTAGACGCAGTACATACACAACTATCGTTTCTTTTTATTAAGTAATACCTTTAGGGAAAAGATTGATGAAAATCTTAAGAGCTTGAATATGGACATCAATGCACGGCTCCTGTTTCTTGTTTTCGTTTTTCATTGCCTCTGCAATTTGCTGTTTTGCCTTTTTATTTAGTGTCACGTCTGAAACATAAAAACAAAATTCTATTCTTTAACATTTCTGATAACCAAAACAGAACAGACTATGAATGTATAAATATCAACTACGAAAGATGGTGTGTGGAGAACACAGTAATAAACGAGTGTTCAAACAATGCAAAAAAAAAAACAAAATATAAACTACAGTGCAAGACTGAGCCGACTTAGGAATGCAGACAAATATGTCCGCTTGGTGTATTTTCCTTGCCCATCACTCGCCACGAAACCAAGAATTGTTATTTCCCTTAATTTTACTCTTAAACTGCGAAATATTAAAATATTTATTTTTCACTGATTGGTATCCCCCAGTCGGTATCGGCATCCTCTCTATGAAGAGCGGTAGTCTTCAACGAAACGTTTCTCGTGAGCAAAGACTGAGTGAAAAGTGAGGTTTGCGGGTTTGTGAGGCTCGTCCAAAAATGTACGTATTGAGTTCGCTCTTTTTACGTTTTGTGGAAATATTCATGAATTTCAAGGGAAAAGTTAGCATTAAAGAACTGTTTTTCAATGTGTTCAATCAATCAATCAATCAATCAATAAACTTTATTTACCCTTGAATTTACAGAGTAGCACCCAAGTGCTAATATCTTCGAGCCAACTACATTAATAACTAATTATAATAAAAACCGAATTCTATGTGACATACAATATAATTTACTGCCTAGACAACTAACATGCTAATTATCTTGACGTAGAGAGTACAAAATCATTATTCCCAGTAGATATCAGTCGTCGAAACGAAGTAAAATCAGAAATAGTGCGGTGACGGTCAGGAAGAGAGTTCCAGGATATTGCTGCCAAGTAACTAGGGGAGTTGATACCATAAGAAGTCGTCGATGGTTTAGGCAAACAGAGCATATTATGTTCTCTTAAAAAACAGGTGCTAGAGCGCAAGCGAAACATATCTTTTAAATATCTTGGATAATCAGAAAAATGAAAGCATTTGAAAATAGTAAGAATCATGCTTTGTAAGCGCTTATCCTTAAGGTTTGCAGTTCCTGCCCTTTTAAGTAAATTATTGTACTCAGAGTTAAAGTCCTTAAAAATAAATCGAAGAATGCGTTTGTTTTGTTTCACCGAGCCATTAACGTGAGACCTTGTAAGAGCTGCGAGGTGACCCCAAACCTCCAGTACCTCAAAGGGATCAGTATCGGTATCGGTATCGGTATCAGATTTACCCACAAGGCTCCAAGGCGCATAACAATACTCATGTAATAGCACTCGTGCAAAACAAAAGAGTACATACGTAGGAACGAGAGAAAAAAAGAAACAGCATCTTGGGCAAAGCAGATGAAGTTATTAATCTACTCGACGAATGTGGTTTTGATATCCTCTTTATCACCGAAAACAAGATTGATGGGACTACCGTTCGCCCACTCGCAATATCGTATTATTCGACGGGACAGAAAAAAAGGAGGAGGTGGAGTTCTTGTTTATATTAGATCGAACGTAACGGCCCACCGTCGAATTAATCTCCAGCCAGAAGGAGTCGAATCCATTTGTTTGGATGTAAAGGGATATGGAAATAATTGGTTTCTGATATGCGCTTGTTACCGCTCTCCTGGGAAATGTAAAATTACGGATTTTATTCCAGCCTGTGCGACAGCAGCTGAAAGAATGTACGTCAAACGTAAAGAAATCATGTTTATCGGGGACTTTAATATGAACATGCTTGAATCCCCTGATAATCCAAACAGCCCTAATAAAGATCTGACTAATTCTATGGAACAATTTTGCCTAACGAACGTTATACATGAGGCTACGAGAACAACTAATTGTTCAAGCACGTTGCTCGACATTGTTTTAACATCACACCCAGAGAGATTGGCAACAAACGGAAATTTGCAAGTTGGGATTAGTGATCACGATTTGATTTTTGTTGTCAAGAAACAAAAGCCGCCGATACCTAAAGCGACCACAATAGATTTTAGATCTATAAAGAATCTGGATCAAAATGCATTTCTCTTGTTGCACGTTCACACGCTACTCACAACATATTAGCATACATAGCTTGTTGCACGTGCATTTGCAATGTGCAGTAAATTAGCATATCTAGTTTGTTACTTAAGACCTTTGACATTTCGCAATTAAAAGCAATATCTTTATCGAGAGCACCACGCTATCAACACTCTCTGATCTAAAAAACGTCCCATGGAACAGTTCTTATATCTTCGAGAACATCGACGATATATGGTCTCATTGGTCTGGTCTATTCAAACAAGTCCTCGACGAACATGTACCCGTGAAACGAATACAGCTTCGCAACAACCAATTGCCGTGGATCAACCCCGAAATTCAAAAGCAGATTCGAATACGAAATCGACTCTACAAGAAGTTTCGCCGCGTACCAACAGACTTAAACTGGTCTAAATACAGGAAACAAAGAAACTCAGTCACAGCAATGAAGAGAAGAGCAATAAAGGATTCCTGTGCTGATACGGCCTCAACAACACCATCCACTGGCCTCTTCTGGAAAAAGATGAAACCGCTCCTCCCAAAAAGCAAATCGAATATCGATGGCTCTGCTGATATCCGCCTTTTGGACAATGGGCAACTAATACCTAATCCTGTTTAACTATTGTATTCGTACAAGTACTCTTCCAAGTGATTGGAAAATGAGCAATGTCACCCCTATCCATAAAAAGGATGAAGTAACTGACAAAAATAACTATCGACCAGTCAGTGTCCTCCCTGCAATTTCTAAACTTTTTGAAAAAGTAATGTTTGATCAGCTGTATGCCTCTTTCGCACCTATACTCTCATCGAACATGTCAGGCTTCCTCAAGGGACACTCATGCGCTACGGCGCTGATCAAGCTGATGATTGGAGAAGCGCCCTTGACGAAAAGAAGGAGATGGGTGTGATTGCCATCGATCTGTCCAAGGCTTTTGACTGTATGTGTCTCTTCAACTCTTAAGATCATATCTGCATGGCCGCAAGCAAAGGGTGATATGCAATAACAAGTGCTCTAGCTGGTCACCGGTACGATGTGGCGTTCCACAGGGGAGTCTTCTAAGTCCTCTACTATTTAACATCTTTATGAACGACATAAACGAAACTGTCACCGTTTCTTCCCTCCACCTCTATGCAGATGATACAACTCAATATACGGCTGATTATAGCCAGGTGTTCTTCAACATTTGTTAAACCATGATATGGAAAAACTATCTTCCTGGTTTGCCTCTAACTATCTACAGGTTAACGAGGACAAGACCCAGGCGATGATCCTTGGAAACTCATCCTATCGATATGACCTGGAGTTCGACGGCACTCCCGTTGATATTAACAACCATTTAAAGATCCTAGGAATATGTTTAGATAACAAATTATCTTTTAAAGAACATATAAGTATCATGCTGAAGGAAGTATATTCTAAGATAGGCGCACTTCGCCGCCTTAAGCGTTTAGTACCAACAAATACTATGTTGCTTCTTTACAAGAGCTTTGTGTTATCACATTTTGAATACTGCAACTCTTTACTTATGGGTACAGGTAAAACACTTAACAAGAAACTGGAAGATGCGAACTACTATGGTCTACGAACTATAATGAACATGGGGAAAAGTACTGATTATGAATTAATTCTTAGGATGGCAGATATGAATACATTGGAACATAGACGCAGAGAACAATCTTTGATATTTTTTAAATGTTTTAAGGAGAATGGTCCAGGCGATGTAGCTAATTTATTCAAACCCCGAGTTACACCTTATAATCTTAGAAGCAATGGTCTAAATGTTGTACAAACTTCATACAACAGTAGATTCCTTCATGGCTCATATGCGTACATGATCTCACACATCTGGAACCAGCTGCCATCCGCTGTAAAAAACGCACCTAATGCATCATCCTTTCGGAGACTTTTAACTAAGTTAAATTTCATCGGCTGTCAATGCAGCAATTGCCTTTGACCCGATTTACTTTTATAGATAGATGCTATTTTTTTATTGAATTAGTTGCTATTTGAAGATATTAGTTTTTCTTTTATATTGTCAAACACTTTTATCATGAGCCTGTGGCTCGGGGGATTGGGAAACCACCCCCTGTGTATTTGACATTAAATAAATTATCTTATCTTATCTTATCTAATAAATAGGGATAGTGATTCAACTTCACTCTTTACCTTTGGGAGGTCAATTTACCTTACCAACTCGGTTAAAGCACACAAACGTTGCGTTGAAAAACATGCAAATGATAACATTTTAATACAATCTTGCCCATGAAACCAAAAATGTTACCTTGTTTTCGTGTTTTTTGTTCCAAGTGTTTGAGGGCCTGAACCTAGTGAATGAAGCATAATGACACTTGATCAGTGAAGGCACAAGACTCGCTTGTTTCTTTCAGCGACAACCCAACCTCTGGACTCCTTTTAAATGACTGAACACTTTGCAATGCGAAATAAGTTAATTTTTTATGACATAAAATACTGAAAAGATAAAACAACACTATCAAATTCCGTCCGGCAGTTTCTGTCCAAAATGATTCTACTTTCAGTCTTATAAGACATAGTAATAATCAGCTTTATCTAACAAATAGATTCCGTTTGTCAGTGCGTATGTACTCTGATAACGCACGGAAATCGTCAAACCGTGGTAAAAACAAAGAAGTACCCTCGAGACGCAGGCGAGTAGCGTGACTGAGGTCATACCACGTTCTGACGTCCTCCGTCCGTAATGATGTCCCAATCTATTTGTTTTACATGTATATGATGTGGTTCAATTTTATCCTTGATTTAATTTTTTCCTTTGTTTCATACATTATCTTACATTACCATAAATTAACGTGCCCCAAAACAAAGGAAATCAAATTTAAACCAAGGATGACATTATAACGTATACACTGTGTTTTTCTACTTTCGTCGACTCATGGAATCATTCTTGCGTTTGTACTTTGATAGCAAACTTCTCTAGACCAATCAACACACGAGGTTTACACCTTCCATTGCATAAAGTATCATACCATCACGTAACCACTTCTCCACGACAAAAACACACAGTAGCTTTTACTTGAATGGTCATGAGGTTCAAGTAGAAGTTCAAATTCATCGACTACTGTCAAAGTATATTAAATTTTACAAGATTAGAAAAGAAAGCAATTCTAAAAAAAGTCAAGTAGTAAACACGGTACCTGGCAAGCTGAAATATCTTTGTTTTTCTTCATGTAATCTGAAAGAAATAAAACCAAGGTTACAACGTGGGATCAGGAATACACAAATTCACTGACAAGAATACCACACAAATTAATGTGTCTAGGTAAGCCGAAAGCCACTCATTGTGCACTATGGCCACGCGGTAGCCGGACTATTACCCTAAAATCTACCAAATTAAGTTTGAGTTAGCAGCCATTGACAGCTTACCTAGACACACCAATTTGTGAGGTATTCTTGTCACTCCAAGCCACATCCCACAACCTTCACATTTTCACAAATTCACTAAGCTTGGATTACCAATAACAAATAGGTGTAACGTAGACACGTCATTATTATGGACTCACCGCATGAAGCGTGATTTGAATTTTATTTGATGAAATATGCATGTATAAACTTACCCAGTACGCCAGCAACACCTTTGTCCTTAGGAACTGGCTCCACAGCTGCAAGTAACAAAATATAGTCCACTTAATGATCCACAAAACCAGGGCTGTCAAGTAATGACAGCCCAATAGCTCAGGTACTTTGCAGCGTTTGTTGCATTATATTTGCCTGTAGAGCTGTTGTACTAGGACATTTTTAAAGAGTTTTCTGACATACAGATGTAGGTGAAGCTTGATTGACTGAATGACTGAGTATCTGGCTGGTTGACTGAATATAAGTTTATGAGTATATTAAAGTGAAGATACTTACGCTTTTGTTTCCGAGGAGAAGCTGAAGTTCCTTTTGTCTGCTTAGTGCTAAGTGCGATACAGCCCATCACATACGGCAGCTCTGCTAATTCCCTGTAGTGGGGAAAGGCCACAGATTATTGAACATATCATTATGTCTAACCCAGCCTGGAGCCTAAAGTACACCAAATGAAATGTCATCAAATACTATTTGCAAAGGAAGATTATCCGCTCTAATTCTTCTGGAAATTAAGGTTTAGGGTTAGGGTTTGGTATCAGATGCAACATTAAATGACAGATTACACTTCATCTGGTGCTACTCAGCAGTCTGTCAGTCACAGTTATGCAACTGTGCGAGTGTTTAAAATAGTTATCCTCTCTCCTACTCACAAGACTCCTCTCTCACACCTGCTGCTATATCTTGTACCCCATTTTTCACCAGTGCCTGCTTTGTATGCAGGCTATCAACAAGTATGCTGAACAAATTCTACACTTCCAAGGCTGTGCTCTAAGAAAAATAGTTGGCGGCCATAACCTCTAAACCCTTGAGATCCAAAGCGCCCATCTATAAGTTTGGTGCAAAAACCAGTATTTCCTGGTCGTCTAAAGGCAAACGTTAAAGTTGTAAGGGGCCACCAGGCTCCGCTAGAGCACAGCCCAGACTGGGCGCCCCAAGGCATCGAACTAATTTCTAAACTTGAAAGTATTCAAAGACGTGCCACCAAATTCATTCTTTGCTTGCCTTTTTTAACAAATATCCCTTACAAAGAAAGACTAATATATGTAAATCTACTTCCTGTGTGTTACTGGCACAAGTTACTAGATCTAATATACTTTTACAAGGTTACGCATAATATGATACACTTAGATCCTTCTGTTGTTCCCTTCGTGCGCGAACTGAAGGACCCGTATATCTGTAACGAGCTCTCAATCTTTCGTTACTAAAAGATGCAGGACTTCTACCTTTCAGAAATCTTTTTTCATTAGAACCACTAGAATTTGGAATCTGCTTATTAATAGATTTGACCTGGATAATATTACCCTTGGGAACTTTAAATCTGTTCTTTACGGCTATTACTCGCGGGCTCTAGCAATAAATTATGATCCGGACTCTCCAAGGAGCTTCAAAAGTATTTGTTTAAAATGTAACACAGCCAGGCTTTTAGACCAAGAAATTAGCTGCTGCATGTGATTTTAACTGCTTTTTGTATATTTTTTATTTTGTGGGTCCGCAGTAATTGGCTCCAGCTGTTGCGGTGTCCCTGCCCATTTTAAGTTGTTACTGGTGTATTGTTGTCGTGTATTCTCAGTATTTGTATATCTTCAGTTTATTTTTTCGTTATTTCTTTAGTGCAAAGCTAATAAAATACAAATAAAAAATATACTTCTGATTTCCATCTCAGAATGCACAATTGGGAATGTTGCTGTACTCAAACCTGATGTTGCCTTTTAGACACTGACTGCTTCACATAATTTTAAAGTTCTTCACACACAAAAAGATAACCAAAACTTTGTCTAATAGCAACAGTACAATGAAAATAATAAGTCACTTATGCAATTGCCATTGAGCCAACCAACATCACAAAAACTACACACTGTACTCACTTCATAGTAGGTCTCTGTTGAAAGTTTCTTCTAAGCATGGTACGAATCGTTTGACACAAATCTTTACTATACGTCTGAAAGAAACAAGGGGACAAAATTCAATTTTCATTACTATTTGCCTAATTTAATTTACAATTTTGTTGCAAAAAGCCATTTTGTATGTAACTGCATTAATTACACAAAAGTTTCTCATTTGTAAACATTAAATACAAAACACCAACATGCATACACAAATAAATGAAATTGAACTTAATGGTTTTATTGAAATATCACAGTTATGAACAGCAAGCCCAACAACAGAAGCTGGAATTGACTAAATTAATTTTATGAAATAATAACTCCACATTAGTGAACTAAATGTGTTTAAACTGGCAACAATAACAAAATGAAAACTGACACATGTATGAAGTCAAAAAATAGTCAAAGTTCAAACAAACTTTTCCAACATCTTTAAGCACATCCTCCAGTTCTTGTGGGGAATGCTTAATTTGAAACAGCTTTGATGATATTTGTGATTGCTGCAAAATAAATATTAAATAAATAAAAAGCAGTAAGAAAAAGTGTTTATTTGTTTACCAGCTTGTACAATAGTGATCACAAAACTTACCGTAGCAGAAAGACTACACGTACTTACATCTAAGAATCCACATGTGGCTAATTCAAGAACTATACACCCTAGAGACCATACATCACTCCTTTCATCATATCTGACAAGCATTAAGAACTATAACAAAGTGGAACCAGTGTCATAAAATGTTTTGGATATAATCCACAGAAAGGCCAAAAATAGAGAACAAACGGTTTAAAACTTGGGAAAACTATGAGAAGTCTTTTGTTTACAACAACTGAGCAAAATGTCTCCTTCAGCAATTCAGCTTCCTGAACTGCCCTAGAGCAGTTTTGTCACCGTTTGACTGATTTAGAAGCAAGGGGACATTGTACATTTGGCTCCACTTTGCAGGATAGTTTGGCAGTGAGATCAATTTATCGTCGGAATCCATTCAGCCAGACTGATGCTCCAGGAAAGCTTATTAGACAAAACTTTACAGCAAGCGCAATGCCTAGGAAAAGCTAAGCTGGTGCTGGAGGGAAAGAATGCATGAGGGAAGCAAGAGTGAATCAGTGCAACATCAGAAGCCTCAATTGCCTGCGAGCGATAACTGGAAAAAGACAGGTTTCTGCTGATGTTGTTGGGGTAATGGGGGTGTATGAGCCTCAGCAGGGGTTTGAAGCAAAACAACAAGTTCCTATGGTGAGAGTAGTTGGAAGGCCCTCCCCAGCCGGGCAGGTACATGTACCTTTGCATGTAGTCAACTTATTGGTCAATCTGGTGAATCTTGACGAGGGTCAGCATGTTGGTTCCCTTTGTCTAATGGCAGGAGCATGTAATTTTGACAGTGTACCAGTAAGGACCTACACAGAAATCTGCCAACGGCAGTGGTATTCAAACCAAGAGAACTCTAAACAAGGAGACTGCTCACTTGTATCCCCCCTTGCCTCCTGACATGGAAAAGCTTACAGTAGAGCTGGAATTGGAGACTGACGAAAAGCACAAATTGAATAAGCTGGTCAAAAATTACTTTCATTGGTGTCTATTTCTGTTAGTGGCAGCCCTTTAGGCAAGACAAAGGCGTTTGTCACCTAACCATCGAGAGGAGGTAGAAAATCTGATTCAGGATATACAAGAAAAAGGGGTTGAGCAACAATCTCATTCACCCTGGGCCTTGCCAACTGTTTTGGCACAGATTTCTAAGAATGGAAGCACGTAGTTGTGTGTCCACATGTGGATGATATTCTGTTTGTGCTGGGTGTGGCATTGTTGTTCTCTATCCGGGATCTTTCCAGTGGCTACTGGCAGGTGGAGGTGCACCTGGCAGATAGGGAGAAGGCAGTATTCATGGTCCCTCCTTGTACTAACTCTGTATCATGCCATTTGGGTTATGTAATGCCCCGAGTACCTTTCAAGGAGTTATGGAACTTGGGGTGCTGGCAGGACTTCGCTGGGAGATATGTTTAGCCCACATCAACAATATTGTTATTTCCAGATGCACTTTTGAAGAGCATTTACAAAGACTACAAACTGCCATGATAGATTAAGGGCTATGAGACTGTAACTTGAAGCTTGCAAATGCCAACTATTTTTACAGAAAGTGTGCTTTCTTGGCCATGTAAAAAGGAAAGATGGAGTGCTGCCAATCTGAACAAGACTAGAGAATGTGCGCAGTTGGTCTCAGCCTAGCAAGTCCATTCACATAACAATTTATTGACACAAGCTACTGCAGTAAGATTAAGCTGGTTACAATCTGATGTATTCAAAAGGATACGGCCTTTCTAAAACTTCTGGTGCCATCCAGTTCATTGTACCTACATAGGGTTGCAAAAGAAAAAATGCGATTAAGATGAATATTGGCATTACAGTATATTGATTTGCTAAAATGGCAACTGAATAGCATGACCATGGAACGAACAAACGGTGTGGTGGTCTATCACTGTTCTGTTCTGGGGGCACCTGTGAATCCTACTGTTATCAAAATAAGATTGTAAACTGCGTGGCTGCAATTTGCATCTGTAAAAAAGCAGTCTGGCAAAGTCCCCCACAAAAGTGTTGTAAAGCGCTATATGAATCCCTTCTTTCAGTTTTCATTTTTTTACTTCCTTTTATTCCTTTTCAAATTTAATCTCAGATTAATACTGATTAGCACTCAAACAAAACAGTTCTGGCTTCCAAGACACAGAACATGTAACAATGTATACCCAAATAAAAAACACAAGATTGGGAAAATTACAGTGTATGATTTAAGATTGAATATTGGACAAATGCCACTTCCTGGGGGTAGTGTACAATGATGGCACTAAACTTTTGAAATGTGTGGTTATCCACAAAATAATATCCTGAAGGCATTTTGCTTTTTTTTTACTTTTAACATACCTACTGTTGTTCTTGTGCGGGTCCGTGCATCATCCATGATTGTGGAAACACCAAAATCACCTGTCATGGTCAAAGTGCTTAATCATAATGTTTATTAATTAGCAAATAACTGTTTTTCTACAATAACCTGGCTGTGCCAAACTTAGATTGAAGCCCTTACAGGAAATAATTTGACGTTTGACTCTGTTTCTGATCAGTTGCATTTATTGAGAACTGTTAAGCTGACCATTACACTGATAGAAACTATGTAATAATGTTGCAATTAAAAATTAAATTCAGGTAAAAATTTAACCTGGGTTGAAAATCAATTTCCTTTGTCTCCTAACCCTAGTTTTGAATAATTACAGAAGATAAATACTGATGCTTTACAACAACAGTAATAAAGTAGCTGAAGAACTTACCAACTGAAACATTTCCATCTTCAGCCAGAAAAATGTTACTTGGTTTAAGATCTCTGTTGAAAAAGGGAAAAAGATTACATTTTTCAATGACATCCACTGGAACTGGTAAGTGTGTGGTTTTCCACTGGCTGAGGAACGAATGAAGCGGAAAATGTTTTTCTCACCCTCAGCTGGGAGTATGGGTTTGAGTGTGTGGGGGTCTTCAGGTCACATGGTGTTGAAAGTTCAGTTTGTTTATTGCCATATGCCATTACCTGACCTGCCTGACCTTCATGTGTTTTTTGAGTTGTTTTCTCATTTGAGGCAGTGCCATAGTTCCGGTGTTATTGTATTAAGTCTAGTTGCATTGTGCTTCTTTTGTCCTGTAATACTAGTGATTTGTGGTGTTGATATTAAAGGTCAGGCTGTATGGTTGGCTTGGCATGGCTCCCAGTTGTGTGTGAGAAGGTATAATTATAATATAATATTCACTTGGCACATTAAAGTCTGTCTCTGATGACATAAATACAGTTGTACAACTTGATTAGAATTACAGTATTACATGACACCCTATTGATTAAAAGCCCTGTTAGTCAAAAGCTTTTAAACAAGGCTGGTTGTTACCCTTTGTTGCAAGTACATGATGGTTACTACATGGTTCATACAGGTGAAAAGAGCTTTTATTCAAGGATTTTTCCAGGACTTTTCCAGGACTTTGTCACAAAATTCAAGGAGTTCATCCTAACACAGCATTTGCTTAAGGCCTTTTTCCTGTCACCTTTGAACGCAGTCACCCAACCTTTGTAGAGGGAATTACGTTCCCAGTGCCGATTATATATATGCAGTTTCTTCTTTGACCTTTTGAATTCATTTGATAATAAAATGAAGAGCGCCAAAGTTGAATAAATTTTACGCTTCTTGTGACGCCGGTCAAGCTACATTCCCCCTGTGGCTTTGTTTGCTTTCGGAAACCCTTTTAGAAGGCACGGTTACTTAGATATTTTGAATAAGACACACTGAATTGTCCTGATATAAAAGCTTTGTCTTTTTTGAGACTTCAAAAGCGTTTCTCGGCTGATGTGATACAATGTTTTTCATCTTTTGATGTGAAAATGAACTTATTTTGCTTTAGTTTCAAGTATTCAAGGACATCTTCATAACATTCAAGCACTGCACCTACAAATTAAAGGAGTTTTCAAGGACCAAGCAGTTTTTCAAGGAGTTTTCCAGGCCCGTGCGAACCATGTACTAGGGGCATGATGGCTCTTTAACCGCTGTTTTCTGTCTGAATTGGAAATAGTGGTTAAAGAGTTACCTGTCTCAGTTGATTTATGCAAATTTCTATTTATTAAAAATAATACTCTTGAATTACTTTAAATTTTATTTTGGTTTAATGATTTAAATATTGACAATACTAATTTAAACAAGCCATACAGCCAGCACAGCCTAATATGCATTTCCTGGAGTAAAGAGTTTAAATTTAAAGGGAATAAATTTATGAAACAAAACACGTTTTGTTCATGTGTTAACTACTTTGGATTTAGAGTGACAGGGATGATTGAATGGGGGAAAAATTCAAACCCCAAAAAAATCCAGATGGCTTCCAATCAAACCCCAAACCATCCCTGGATAAAAATTAATTCAAAAAAAATTCCATGCTGAATCTCCCAGGCTTAAAACTTTCCAGAAACGATTGGCCTTTATTCACAGAACTATATGGAGGTATTAAGTCACACAAAAAAAACCTTCCCAAATAAACCCACCCAATGACTTTCTTTTTCATACCTGTGTATCATACTCTTGCTGTGAACAAACACGAGTGCCTCAACCATCTGCCCAAACCACTTTTTTAACATCTGTTGGAATTCATTCATTAACAAATAAAGATGAAATTTGAGTGACCTCTGAGTAGAATAAACTTCATAGGCCATTTCAGACTCTATTAAGCAACAAGAATTATGATTTACAGTGTACAGTACTCAGTCCACATTTGAGCCCATAAGCAACCTTTCAAATATAACAATTATTATTTTGAGAGAAATTTAATTTAATTTAAAATGCTTCATACTTACAAGCTCTGGGATAGCTTCTCCTTTAGCTCTTTTCTGCTTTAACGCTTTGTCCAAGTCACCTTTATACAGTCACAGAAACGATACAGTATATTCTAAGTGACCAGAATAAATTAACAGAGCTTCTACAGACAGACTAGATGTTATCAAAGTTGTCTAACAGAGCGATATTCATAAATTGTTAAAACAGAGTGCATGCAGCACTATCATCAAACCACTGTGGTTACTACATATACGAAATGAAAAGCTACATTTTACAGAATCCCTAGTTTGGTTTAGGAAAAGAACAGAAGCTGCCTAAAAATAGTAATAACAAGTTGAAACTTATTTACACTGCCTCTACAAAACTCATAAAATTCACAGAAGCTATCAGAAGTTGATAAACACTGGGTAATACAAAGTTTGTGGCAAGAAGTTTTCAACAGGAATGTCTCGTCTGGACTCACCAAGTTTATAGAAATCTGTTACAATACACACAAACATGGCGCACTCCTGAAAAATAAAGAAGTAAATAAAATTGAATTAACTCTGTAATCTCATTGACTGTTTCTATTTTTAGGGGAGCAGGGTTGGTGCAGTGGTGAGTGTCTCAGGTTTAATTCCCGGAATCTGCATCACAAGTGAGCTGAGTTTGTTGCAGGTTTTCTACTCTGCTCCAAGAAGTTTTTCTCTGGGTGCTCCGGTTTTCCCCTCTCTCCAAAAACCAACATTTGATCTGATTTGATTTGGTTTGATTTGAGAATTGTATTAAAGCTTATTATGGCAAGGCGCATTTGATCATATTCCCATGCTAATTTGTACTGAATACATTGCAAGTAATAAATTATTATTATTTTTTATCTTAAACTATTCAATATTCATTTCATATCTTCTTTGTTTTTTCTTTCTTTTTCTAAGTGACTATTCAGTTCCTATATTGTTACATGT
>OX419335.1:42768024-42800524 GCA_948470475.1 Galaxea fascicularis | reverse complement strand
AAACTTCGAGTTCAGTGTGAAAGTTAATGAATTAAACAGTCTTAACGCAAAAAGAGCGATCAGTGGCGAGTGAGCTGAGCTTTACAACTGAATCACTTCAGCCTAGCTACCTTTTTCAGAGCATACTTTTTCTTGTCTTGCCTGTTTTCAGCCTCGAATACTGCACCTTGAGCACCCTTGCCGAGCCGTTGAAGGAGCTTAAATATAAACAAATGTACAGTTGTTAGAACAGTGCCACAGAGTGGCAATTTCCAACAAATCCTTGCAAAAGTATTACCTTATACCCCTCCATGCCGATTAAGAATTAGCGCCTCCACTGATGTGAAGCGGTCACTAGGTTTCTCAAAATTTGCATACATTATGCTAATCAGTGATTAACCATGCGTTAAAAATCTGCATTTAGCTGTGACCTATGACCCTTCACTACCACACGAGGAAAAACTAACGTTCGGTTCAGACGCCGTACGTTTCATGAGCCGAACTCAATTCGAATTATTTGGACCGACCCAAATTAAGAAAAGTACGCCTGTTGATTCACGCGTCGAACTTAATTAGCCGTTCCTGGTACAGTTCCAGGAAGTGTTTTCCACAAAATATATACATAATAATAATTTATGCATTAAGTTCGACGCATGAAAAGCTAGGCGTCTGAATCAAAGCCGTTCCAAAGTCCAAATTTCTGGCCAAGCCAGACGAAAAAAATTAAAACAGCCGTTCCTAATTGGTTCAGACGCCGAACGTTTCATGTACTTAATTCTATAAATTAGGTGCGCTCATGAAAAGCACCGCGTCTGAATCGGGCGTAACGGCAAAAGAGCTGTAGAAAGCCACAGGCGGGGGGAATCTGTGATTTTTTTAACCACCTAAGGCAGATTAAAAATGGGTGTATCCAAAAATTACACCCTCCCCCCCCCCACAGTTTATACCACTGGCCCAAAATTTTACTTCCTCCACCCCCTCCAGAAAATGTCGAGCTGGTTGTAAAATAGCGTATACAGAAACACGGTTTTTTAAGAGCAAAGTTTTTGAAAATCACGCGGGTGTGACGTGATCGAGAGACGTAACCGTGTTTTTTCTGTGTGTAATAAATTTACTTCTAGAACTAAATGCCAGTAATTGATGTATGGCAATATTTCCTTGAATTTTTCTTTTATTGTCCTCTTTGAGTGTTTTAATACCTTTGCTTCGGCGTCTACAAGTATTTGACTTTGAGGTCGTCTTCCTTCAAGAACGCGGCGAGCCGTGAAGTTTAATTCTGCTCTAACCGCTGCGCTCAGCCGAATAGAAAACATTTCCCATATAAACACTGGAGACAATAGGAGGGAGCCGACCAGCCAACCAGCTACACGTTACAACATCGATTTTGCCCGTGTTAGGGAAGAGCATTGCATGTAAAGTAATAAGATAACGTAAACCTAACATTATAACGGTGATTAAGCCGGATGCGTAAAACCAGTAAAAAAAATCCCTCACGGCGAAAATACTGGAAACATATCCTCCAAACCAATGCATAATCACCAAAAACACCCTCTGGAGTTTAAAGGTTGAAACAGCCATAGGCAGTACAAAAATAGAATGAAAAATTCACCCCGAGCAAAGTACCTCGATGGCTGCCTTGGCGTCAAGTGAATACGTAAACCAAGGACTGCAGGGGCGGATCCAGGATTTTTTCGAAGAGGGGGGTGTAAGTACGAGAGAAGGTAAAAGCCCCGTTCCAAGGGAATGGAGAGGTAGGCACTATTAAGTCCTGTTTTAACAAAACGTTTTGAATATGTAGATTTTTCCATTTTGATTAACTATTAACTAACTGTACTAAAAAAAAAGTGGAAAAATCTACCTATTTAATCAAAGAGACTGGCTTGAAAGGGCCTTCTTGGATGAGCCTTTACATGTCTCGTCCACCTCGAATGTATCAGCGGAGTAGTGCATGGCGATAACTGTGAGATCAGAGAATCGCTCTTCAGACATAGTTGACCTAGAGCAGGTCTTGATCCGTTTCCATATGTTAGAAAAAATACCTTTATCGCGAGCACAGAGTGCTAGTAAAAGTTTGTTTGGAAGCTAACTATTTGTTGAATACCAGAGTGTTTCCCATCTATACAGCTCATCTCCAAGGGATTTGGGAAATGGAATGTCTTTCTTCCAGTACATGCTTTCTTGTTCGTCGTGTAGCTGCAGTGCCTTGGTTACTGTAATCGGTGGTACTAGACAAGGTTGAGCCAATCAAAGCCAAAAAAAATAGAAACACTGCCAGCTCAGCTAAGAAGAATATATCCTCGGCACCAATCCGCGATCCACCGTCCCTGAATCCTCACTCCCACCTCACTCCTTCCTCACTCCACAACTCTATATTTCTCCAGTACTAGTCGTACCAGTCTTCTTGGCGGCGCTTGATCTTTGAGGGAGGAAGTGCAAGACACTTCTGTATCAATGATGCTGCACAATGGAGGTCAGTGTTTTGTTCGAGGTATGTATCGCTTTGCACTCCATGCATGGAGCTATTTCCCATGAATTTACATTATGTAAGGCTTAATATGCCCATAGTACTTTAATTGGAAATCTTTGCAGGACAATTGAACGTCAATTATTGAAAATTCTGTGTTGTGCGCAAATAAGCTTATCCAAGAGCTTTTCATCTATCCATATCATGTCGCAATCCAAAACATTTTCATCTTTGCTCTTAGGGAACTCTTGACAAATGTACATATGAACACGGGAAGAAGGACTGGAAACGTCGCTATTTTGTCTTTAAACACATACTTGCGAGTAACAGTAGAAGTCTCGAATTTTACGCCGTTGGAACAAAGAATTGGAAGAAAACAGAACCCAAAGGTGTCCTTGCACTGTACCCAGGCTATGAGATCGTTCAAGTCCATGAACCGAAAAAGCACTTTGTGTTTGAAATCAAAACAGTTGATCACACATACCGCTTAGCTGCGCATTCTGAAGATGAACTTAATCAATGGATTCTTGTTTTGGAAAGAGAAAGCATCGGTGAGTGATTGTTTATTTTAAGTGAGACAACATTTAGCTATCATAAGCTGCAGGTTGACTAATTGTTGTAATGAATGTTTCATAAAAAGAGTTTTCGCCCTTTTAAGGACAGAGTGGAGGCCATAACCATGAGATAGTCACTCAATAAAATTAAGCTGTGTCGGTATGATTTCCAAGGTCAGTTTCAAATCGCTAATTGAGATAAGCTTATATAAGGAAAGAATTCACAAAAGTATATGGTACGCCTATTAGCCTACAGGTTATCATTTCTGAATAAACAAATGAGTGGAAATACGCGACGTATCAATGTCGATATCACTTTTTAAGTGTTGCAAAAGTGGTTTCACTTACGTGTGGATTAGCTGAAACCAATATTAGTGGTACGAAGTATTCTGTCTACAGAACACGTTAGCAAGTTTGTTACCTGATCAAGTTTGCTCTTGGCTTGCAAGATTCTGCTGTCAGTGTTATCTGGGACACCTTTGGTGAAACTCCCCAGGCCAGGAGAATTTTTCTTTTTTTCGTTTTTTTGAAAGACTGCATTATGTCATGTTATACATTGGGCACTTCTCTAAACAATTAGGGGCAGTCAACATTTTGCCTTCTTCCCCACTTAATAGCATCAAATGCACATTTAGCGGGGGGGGGGGGGAGGGGAAATCAATTTTTGGATGTTCGTGTAGGGCAAACTGAGCCATTTTAATAAAATTGCAAATGACACATGTGAGCAGGGTTGGCGCAGTGGTGAGAGCGCTCGCCTTCCACCAATGTGTCCCGGGTTTGATTCCCAGACTTGGTGTCAAAAGTGGGCTGAGTTTGTTGGTGCTCTACTCTGCTCGGAGAGGTTTTTCTCTGGGTATTCGGTTTTTCCCCTCTCCTCAAAAACCAACATTTGATTTAAAATAGAGTTAACTTGATTTACAGTCTCCCCAATTAGTAGAGCACTCGTGTTCAGCCAGAGTGATTTGAGACTTAAATACCTCTTACTAACCGAGTTCGAGGTCCGTACTGTAAGTTACAGGCCAAGTTTGTTCCCGTTTGCTTATGGCCCAAGTGTGAAGTGCGCAGGCCATAAATCAACAGGGAAAAATGTATGGGGATATCGAATTTAGCATGGCTAGTTTAAATGGAGCCCTGATATAACATAAAAAAAAATACAAAACATGAGATTAAAATTATTACACACATGATTTGTTTTACACACGTGTCTATCTTCCCTCCTCATTCCATTCCCTTTCCCATTCACTTGCATACCCACATCTCATTTTGTTTCTTCACTGATGGCGAGCCACACAAATCATGTCAACTTGATGTAGTGATTACCAGTGAGCTTGAGTGTCCTTAACATGACAATAATTACAGTGAAACTCCGGTCTACGGACACCGGCTTATAACAGACAGTTTTTTTGTCCGATGAACCAAAAAGCTCATATGTTTTCTCTTGTCAGTATTAACGAGGTTCCACTGTATTGTATAATATGCAGCTGCAGATGCTGTCAAAGGCACTGATTTGGAAAATTCACTGTACCCTTTTGGCCAACCAGAAAATAGATAGCAAGTTAAGTTATAAGAATACAAATAATTTGGCACCATTCAGTAAATAAAATGTTTTTTACAAGAATGCTTTAAATTTGGGTGTGTGTTAAATTGTAATTTATTTCTTACTACAATTGCTAGAAATCTCGCAATCTGATTGACTAATTTGTTGTTGTCGATAAGAGTCGAGACAACGCTGCTTGCATCAACTTGTCACCCTCTGAAATAAACATTTTCTTTGATGTTGATATTGTTGTAAAAAACAAATCAAATGTGGACTCACTCAGCTGCGCCTCATGAGTCCACAGCATTTTAACCACTGCAATGTTGAATATTGTTGTCGATAAGAGAATTAACAGACAATGCTAAACCACATTTGATTTGTTAATCAGAGTATGCTTTACTGTCTTTCCTTCACAAAGTTCATGCCAGCTAGGGAAAAGTGCTCATCCATCAGACCAAATATGGTTATCCTAAGTATGCTGATTTTCATACTTCTTAAAACAAGAATTTTGAAGCTTCTTCAATTTTATTTCCTGAACAGTCAACTCATTTTTTGTGGAACCTGAAGCCAGTGAGCAAATGGCAAAAGTCGGAGCAACTGATGCATGCCATCTTCACATTGCAAACAGCGATCTGCGTCTTCTCTGTGCAAAGGATGGAAGGCTCCTTGTGGCCTGGCCCTTTACATGTCTGAGACGTTACATGAGTACACGAGGCAAGTTCACTGTTGAAGCTGGTCGCAGAGCACCAACTGGAGAAGGCAAGTTCACATTCATGACACCTCAGCATGACGAGATTTACAAGCTCATGGACAATGTGGTCAGATCAAGAGCAAGTAACAAGGTGGGTTCATCCACATCACGTGAAGCTCCAAAACACACAAAATCAGTATCTTGTGACGATTCATCCAGCAAAAGAGATGTATCACATAATGGCTATAATCAGTTGATGACAACGTCCCCTGCTACAGACCATCAGATGTCACCAGGAAGTTTAAATTCTATGAAAAATGCTTATGCCGCTCCTTATGGACACCTTCCCAGCCGAGATACTGTCGCCACATGTCCACCCTGTATGGACATGGGAAATGTTGCATCACATGTCACAGCAGCAGGGAGCAGATTGTCTCCAGAGTTTCAAGAGGGTGAGTGGTATCATAGTTTGTGTCACCCTGGCTCTGAAAAACATTTACCAAAAAATGTCATTGATGATGAGTACTGCACCCTCAAACAGCATCTGTCGCCAACCTCAGAGAGGCAACATGAGTACAATGTTCTACATCACAGTGGCAGTTCTCAGCCAATCACTGGATTACAAGATAAGAGCCAAGAAACAGAGAATTTTTATCATGTGCTTGGTGAAACTGTTCAGTCTGTGACATCAAGTGGCATTCAGTCTGAAGAAAATGCATATAACACACTTGATATAAAATCCTTGTCACAAAGTCAAATTCCTGCATCAGCTCCTCGAGGTGAGGATGCATACAATACATTGGATCATGCATCACCTGTGCCGTCCTCACGTAAGCCAATTCAGCTTGCAACCAGAACTGACTTGCATGACCAGCCAGTGGTAAAGACACCACCCAGGCCTCTGGCCAGGAAGCACTCTGGAAAACTGAGCCAATGTCAAACAGCCAGTTCAATATCAGTTCCAGAAGGTGACAACACGTACAACACACTGGACATAAAAGCAAGGCCTCCTGCTCCACCTCCACCTTATAGAAAACGCTCTGAGGAAACAACAAAACACCAGGAAACACTCTCAACTTATGAAAGTAATGACATGTATAACACATTAGACGTGACAAAAGTTGGACGTTCACCAGTTCCTGTGAGGCGAAACTTGTTCAAGACATCAACGAGTGAAGGTGATGAAATGTACAATACCCTGGATGCAGCCACAAGAGTTGGTACATCACCAACTCCAGTACCAAGATTGTCAGATCAAAGCTTGAAATCAGATGATATGTACAATACACTAAATGCCTCAAGAGGCAGACAAACATCAAATCCAGTACACAGTAAAAAGAAGGACAATTTGGCATCTGATCTGTCTACAGATGAGGACAGGTATAATACACTTGATAAATCAAGGATAGGGCTCTCTACCTCTATTCCTGCTGCTCTTCCACGATCATCTTCAAATCACAGCCCCCTGAACAGTCCTGTGAAAAAGGATTTTCCATTAGCAAAGAGGAATTTGACATCCAACTTGCAATCAGAGTGTTGCACTTTGGATGCTTCAGAACCATTTCAAGAAAATCCAAAGAGGTCATCATCTTTAGTTGATCTTGATTCTTATGCAAGCATTGATTATTCAACAACATCAGCATCAAAAGCTGGACCCAAGCTGTTCACACCAATCCCAGCACAACGGGCTTTGAACACAAAAGGATTGCAATCAAAGAACAGGAAAGCCAGTGCTCCAGACATCCTGTCATTTGGAATGCCAAAAAGTGGAAAAGATATCAAGAAGGGAGGAAAGAGTAACCTTGTTTCAAATTTGAAGGCCTCACTGGCAGCAGGAGGGTTAGATTTCTCTAAACCAAGGCAAAAACCAAAAAAACTTTCCAGAGAGGACAGTGAAGAGATACCAACATACTCAGAGATTGAGGAGCATGGTTTGACAACACCAGTGTCAGAAGATGTCTTTGCTTCAGGAACTCTACCTTTAAGAACTGGAAGATCTTGTTCATCCCCTGTAGACCCCATGCAAGGAGAGGATATTTATGATGAGGTTGATCAATCAGCCCCCAGACCCAAATCCATACAGATCAACAAAGCTAAGAAAAGCCCTAAGAAATGAAGTAATTTGTTCAGGCACAACCACACATTCAGGGAGATTTTCAGATGTGCCCAAAGGTGACCGACATTTAATTACTATTTACTGACACAGTATAATAGTTGTAACTATACTGTGCAAGAATTGCAAATTTATGTTTTTCAGTACCAAGAGATTTTCAATACATTAGCTAGCAACTTTTCGATGAGTGTATGCATGCACATAACTTTAACACTGCATGTTAGTAAGCCCCTCCCATTAATGCAGACCCCACTTGAATCTACCCCTCGTTAAAAAGGAAATTTTAGTGTGGCCATAGTCAGCAACCAACTGTTGAAAACATATTTTGTTACAGGTCTGAATTCAATATGTAATATAAAGTTCTTTTAGTGACAGCAGCTCTAATAGATTGTCACCTTGCGAAACTGCTGCACAGGTGAATTGGTTCATTTTAGCTGATTGGTAGAAGCTGAACCAGTTTTTCATGAATCAAATGTGGACCTTCTTGAGAAAATTTTAATCCACCAACACTTATTAAAAGAAAGTATATTTTTAAGCTCTCAGGGAAAGAGAAAAAAAGCTGTTTATTAATAGTATCTTATCTAGCAAATTAGTTTAATTTGTAGGTAATGTTGATGTTGATGTTTTTAGGAAGTTACAACTAACGAAATTGTGTTGTCTCAGAAAAAATCCACTCTTCCATGAAAGTTGGTTGGTCTGATTCTATCCACCCTCCCCTAGAAATTCCACTTTTAGCCCCATACTTATGGAGGGTGTTCGCTCACATGACCAGCGGCCATATTGGGTTTTTGAAACAAAAGGAAGATTTTGCATAAAAATAGAGTTCAATTCCCAGAAGACTGGTTTACTCCCCCAACATGGTCGCCGTTCCTTTGTTTTGCTCCTCCAACATGGCCGCCGTGACGTCAAGTGAACGCACTCTATTGTACCACTGTCCATTGGAAGAGACTGAGACATTTGAATAATTTGTGGAAGACATAGTACCAAAACCCAACAATCAATTAGGTTTGCATTCAGTTGGAAGAGTTGAGGGTAGAAAATCTGCTCTGTTCACAAACAGTTTTATTAACATTTTTTTATTTTTGTAACTGAACCTGTGAATGCATAACTGTGTCCAGTTTTACAGAAAAATCTGTAATAATTTCATTATCATTTTAAATTAATTTTTTTAAACCCTTGTAGGGTTGATGTGTCAATAATTATATGCATAACCTATTTTTGTACGCTGCCTTGCATAAAATAGTCGTTTATATTAGGTAGTGAATAAAATCAGGGCTGTCACCAAGGACCAGGGTCTGGCAGTTTAGTAGAAAAATGGCATATTTACTTTATCACAATAGTGGGACTGGCTACTTTTTGCATAGTCCCCACCTACTTCAACAGTTGGTGACAACCCTGCATGTTTTTTTATATCTGAGCTAATAACACTGTACAATTAGTTATAATTCCTGTCTGGAGTTGCTCCAGAACATACAAACCCCAGCTATCTCAAAATTCCAATTTCCAGTGACCTTTAGTGGTGGAGGCATGTCTATGTGGGTGCAAAAAAATAATGACACACCGATACTGAAAACAATTATTTTATAGAATGTACTACCTTTTTTTTTTGGCCATTTCAGTTAACTGTGACAAACAAGGATTGTTAAATTTGTTTGCACCTGTAGATGTCCAGGCTCTGTGTTTATTTAACAAAACATAATGAGTGGCAGTAAAAATGCTTTTCCTGGTATTTCTCCTCAGTGAAATAATGGACCATTATGAGTTCATTCCCATCTGGAGGACAAAACAATAACCCTTTCACTCCCTGTACTGATCAATAAGTAGTATTCCTTGCAATATCATTTCATTGTCAAGCAGACAGGTGATGCAAATAAAGGGAAAAATGAATAAAGGGATATTGTTTGATTTAATGCCAAATTCTCAGAACTAACATAAGCAATGTATGGAAGACAGTAAGGAGAATTAGTATTGTAATCATGGAAGTGAAACAGATAAGCTTTATAGGATGTTTTGCATATGAAAGGTTTGGCAATCTCAGGAGTGAGAACCACTGTCCTCCAGATTGGGAGGTACTGAAAGGGTTTTAAATTTGTAATATAAATTACTAAATATAAATATATTTGAATCAAAAAGGATTTAATTTATGCACACTCCCCATTAGTCAGATGGTCAGAAGGGTCAGTTTGTAAATATTGAACATGCTATCTTTTAAAGGTCACTCAGTTGAGTTCCTGAACATGTACAAGCTGGAATTAATTTGTGTCGTATAGAAGGAATTCTAGGCTGATCAATCCATCCAAAGGACTTAACTCACAAACTGATAATTCTGGCTGGCCAGCTCTGACAATGCAAAGGAAGTAGTGAAATAAATAATTTTCAAAACTAGGCCATCAAAAGTTATGTTAAGGTGGCTCAAAACAGTTCCCAGCACTTTCCTAGACGTAGATTTTGATGGGTCATCAATGCCACTCTTTATCAGTTGATGTTACAATCATGGTATCGAAAAACTGCCCAATTATTGGTGAATACGTTGGTATATTTTTCATGACACTATAGATTACCATAGCAACACTGTGACCTGCTAAAAACACCCTTAATTTCAGCTTTAAGCGCTTATATTTCAAAAACGGCACAGTGAAATTTTTTTTTGTTATAGCATTTTGATAAGCAGGATGAGATGCAACTTTTGGCAAAGTTTAAACAAATTCTGTACATGGGGTTCAGAGCCACCTTAAATTTTCGAACATTTAAGGTGGCTCTGAACCCCATGTACAAAACTGTTTTGAGCCACCTTAAGGAAGTGCTATTTTTTGCCTTACATATGGTTTAAGACAGATTTCTAGTCAGCTGTGTTAATATACTGGTATTCATGGTACAATACAATTGTGGTGACTTTTTGAGAAAAAATATTTTTTGCATATAATTTTAAAAAGGTTCTGTCCACAAATTAAATGTCAAAAGCAAACTTGTTTCCAATATTAATTTTGCCAAAACAAGGTTTTATACAAAAAATAACTTCAACTAGATTTTAAGTCAACAATTATATACAATAACCACAGAAATTTATTTTTAATATAGGTACTTAATAGACTACAATAGTTTCATTTATTTAACTAGTTTTTACAAGTTGAAAATGGTAGATATAATTTGAATAAAGAGAATATTTTTATGCACTTTGATAATTTCTTTAGCTACAGTTCTGAGTCACCTCTAAAGGGGCAGCCTCCAAATTTTCTGCTTTTTGAAGACATGTCCATTATTTTAGAGACAACACTCATAACAAATACAAAAAGCTCGATCAGGGCCCACCTTTCCCTTTATCAACCCATTGACTTTTCCCCTTTTTTAAAAAGTACATATGTGACCATATTTTGAGCCACATATTACAGGGAATTCAGTACACACTTTCAGCCTTTTTATGCAAAGTCTTGAATCAGTGATATATTACTACCGGTAGTCAGAATAGGGTTGTTAATTCTTCTGTATTGGGAAATGCTATACCTCATTATTTCACTTCTTTGCCTGGGAAGGGCATGATTATTTTCAATAGTTTAAGGCCTCTTGTAAACCACAGGTTGAAACCCAAATTTTGCAGTGAAGTCAAAAATGTTAAAAACCGTGATACTCTCCCATGTTGTTTTTCACAAAATTAATGGAAATGTGATCAGAACAAAATCAATACTTTATTACCATCTGTTCAAAAAATGTGTAGTTAAATGTTTGGTGTCAATTAGCAACTTAGTGCCAAGACACTGACTTTTGATCTTTCAAAGACCCAAATTGGTATACTTCAAAAATTAAGAATCTAAACTATAAATTTATTAGTAACAATTTTGTATATTTGAAAAGTATCATTTCCCAGATTAAAACCATGACTAGTAAAATGTGGTGTATAAATAAGAGTCTGAAGCCCAGGCTAAACATTACGGCTTACAATGTTATATAACAATGTTAGATGCACACTCAGCTAAATGACATTTAACATTGTTAAAAGTCAACCAAAATGTTTGATCTTTGGCAAAACATTTCATCCAACAAAATGTGTTTGACAAACATCAACTAATATTGGGTGCCAAAATGCCGTATAACATTGTTTGAATGTTTAGCTGGGCTTAAGAATGAAATCCCCTCTAGTAGAGTTAAATACTATCCTTTCTACTGGTTCTCTTGGGAGACCTTATTTAATAGGGTGAAAATTCTGATTGTTTACCACTGTGGTCTTGTGATAATTTTTTAATAAGTCCTGATTTAAAATTAACCGTTACTCCCAGAGGCGATTAGCATGTAACCTTGAGCTCCTCATAATATTAATACACTGTCCAACAGACAGCTGATGATAACAGACAAATTCATCAGTCAGGTGGTAATCTTGATATAACCCCAAATTCTCTTAACTAATGTACATGGAACTGTAAGGAAACTAGAAAGGAGAATTACAGTCTTTCCCGTAAAACCGTGAACACCTGAAATATCTATGGAATGTTATTGTGTTTCAAGTAAAAAGCCAATCACGCGTGAGAAAACTAAACCGCAAACAGTAACGGTAATTAGGTTGTGGTTTCATGTTGCTTCTGATTGGTCGCGAAACAATAAACATTCCACAAATTTTTTCTGGTGTTCACAGTTTTACGGGAAAGACTGTAAGGATTACTTTGAAAGGATGATGGCACTAATGAGAAGAGAAACCTAGTTAAAGTACTTAAGGTGGCTCAAAACAGTTTCCAGCACTTTCCAAGACGTAGATTTTGATGGGTCATTATTACCACTCTTTATCAGTCGATGCTATAATCATGGTATCAAAAAACTGCCCAATTATTGGTGAATACGTTGGTATTATTTTTGTGACACTATAGATTACCATAGCAACACTGTGACCTGCTAAAAACACCCTTAATTTCAGCTTTAAGCGCTCATATTTCAAAAACGGCAAGGTGAAATTTTTTCTTATTATAAAATTTTAATAAGCAGGATTAGATGCAACTTTTGGCAAAGTTTAAACAAATTTTGTACATGGGGTTCAGAGCCACCTTAAATGTTCGAAAATTTATTTAGTTATTCAAAGACCCTGAGCCAGAGTTTGAACCCAGGACCTCCAGCACAGGAGTCTGGTACTCTACCAGCTCAGCCAACCATTTGGCAGTTTAGCCACAAGGTAAGGTAATAAATTCTAATTAAAAACAAAATTCTAAAAACTCATGTTTTTTAAAACAAACTGAACCTTGTATGAACGGTGGTTGAGTGCTCTGATCATTTTCCTGGAAAAAATTGGAAATTAAAGTAATCTCAAACTTTGCATATTTCTTGAAAGACCTATTAAAAAAACTTTTGCACAGTTGCTTAATATTGATATCAATCCATGAAATTAAAATTCTATATTTAGCATTACAAAATGTCCTGCCAACTACATGTATGAATTGTACTCTTGATAACAGGAAAAAAATCACTCTGTCTGATATTTTTCCTTTTGAGTAACATGTGCCATTTCTGATAGTGTTCTCCCCAAGGCTTCCACTTGAGCACCATATGTGCCTTTCTTGGCAGGCAGTTCTGGTAGAACCAAAGCCAACTCAGCCTTCTCCTCATCTGGTGAGCTCACAATGCTACTGCGTGCCACACTTTCAGAATGTGGCTTCTGTGGTGGTATCATGGTAAGGAATGAGTAATCAGCTCCTTTTGATTCAGCATCGGAGGCCGCATATACTTCAAAGTGAGTGGAAGTTGGTGAGCCACTTGGTGAGCCACTTAAGATGCTGTCAGAGCTCTTGCTTTTTCGTCTTGTACGGGCAAGCGCCAAGTCTGAGCTTGTCTCTGCCACCTGTTTATATTTTGTCTTCTTGCTGAGATCCACTTGGGCATACAAATAAGGTAGCACCTCAACACTCGATGAATATGCTGCATTTAAGTACATAAAATTTGGGGAACCAACCATAGAAATTCCCCTGTCCCTTCTTGAGAAGCTTCTGGCTTTGTTCTGACTCTCTTCATGTGAAGGAACTTGCTGAGCTGTCGCAGGCAAACTATGCATCTCAACTTTTGATTTCCCATTCTTCACTTCTGGACATTCATCACTACTTGTCAAATCATTGGTAGACTTTCTTAAAGTATTCTCCCCTATGGGTATGTTAAGGGGCATTGGTTCTTGTGGCAATTCTCTCGGTGCAGGTCGTGCTTCCTTGGGCAGTCTTGCGTCCTGTAAACACCACAAGATGTGTCAGGCCGGCGAGTCAGTCTAGCAAGTAGAATAATGGACCTTGTAAGTTGGAGAGTAAAATTTACTTCTCTCTGGTCCTAAAAAATTATTAAATTTTGTTCACAAAGAACAGTCCAAACTGGTAGTCAGCCATTCACCTGTAGAGAAATTTTAAAAATTCAGAAAATTTCCAAGATGTGAGAGACAAAGGTATCATCAACATAGTAAGATTTTGTAAGTCGAGAGTAATTTTCAATAATAAGTGTTGAATTTATTGAACTAATTTCCATTATTTGTTTTACTTTCTCAACCAGTCAGATGAAACCAAAACGAATTACAACTTGCCCACCAACAGTTACCCATAGAGTACATGTACTTTAATTCTGATTCCAGTTCAATTTACCTCAGTCTATATTTGCAACTGAGTCATTTGTGACTGGCCAAAGTATTTGCTTTGACTTAACAACACCCCATTCAAAATTTGTTCTTGTTTCTCTGACTTATGTTTTGATGGGCACATTTGTAAGTACATGTAAGTTATCTATGACATTGCCATAATTTTGTGACAATAACAGTACTAACAAATTTTAAGCGCAGAATACAACTTTTTAAAGACATGTTTGGCATGGTTCATGCCATCGTCAATTAAATGTGTTTTTCCATTTTCCACTGTTTAGATACCTTTACAAATTGAGTATGTTAACAATTTGAAATTTAAAATACAGTACAATTCTGCACGTACAGGTGTGCGAGTGTTAATTACAGAATTGAATCAAGAAGCAAAAATCATTGTTGTTGTAATTGCGCATTTAGTTCTGGCTAAACACGGCAACATGTAAGTTGTTGTAAGTGAAGAATGATCATTGCAGTAAATTTTCCAATTTAAGCAACTGGAAAGAAGAAGCCTGAAAAAATCAGGGCTTCAACGGGATTCGAACCCGTGACCTCCGCGATACCGGTGCGATGCTCTACCAACTGAGCTATGAAGCCACACATTGGGAGCGAGGTCAATTTATTGAGTTCATATTTTCCCGCACAGTGAAGTGATGTGAAGTATATATGAAATAATTCATATTTGTACTGCGGTTGTAGATGTAAGTGAAGAATGATCATTGCAGTAAATTTTCCAATTTAAGCAACTGGAAAGAAGAAGCCTGAAAAAATCAGGGCTTCAACGGGATTCAAACCTGTGACCTCCTTGTTGTTTACCAGTAGGAAATAAATAATGCCTAGTTTCAACAAGAGTTCAGCATTTTGTTGCTGGACTATCCCAGAAAATGAATACTGGTTCTTGAAATAAACAGCAGCTGAAGTCTTTTAGGACCTACTCTGTTTTCCAGAATAAACTGATACCACTCTTTTTGTTTTGTTTTCCCAATAAGGTTTACACAAAATTACAAGCTGCTGGGTGGAATCATTGCATGCAGCTGTTACATCAGGCATAATCACATGCAAGACTGTTTCCAAGCCAATGTGGTCTGTACTTACCAGTGACTGAGCTAAGGTTCGGCTTGTGGTGCTTGGTGAGCGTGCTAATCGATCATAGCTCCCTTCCTGTATGTTACTTTCCGAAGGCACAGGATTTAGTCTGTTGTACTGCTCCCCACGTTGACCATGATATGATGCCTGGGAACCCCAACTAGGAAGACGTTCCAAATGATTATAACTTAGATTGGATTCTGAATTGAGTGACATGCCACCTAAACTGTGCGCGCTGCCAATGCTGTCCGATCTGCCCAAGTGATTGTACATCCCCTGCATTGAGTCTGCAGCGCCAATTGACTGAGGAGCAGACTGGTTCATGTTCCTTGTTGGTAAATCTCGGTTGAATGGAGGACCTAAGCAAAAAGGAACACAATAAATACCTGCAAAGAAGTGAATTGTTCAATATTTTACACTCTGCACATTATGATTTCAAAAATATTGGTTTTAATGCAAGGGGGGAAACTGGAGATTTCAAGAGAACCAAACAAAAACCCAAGACATCATAACTGAACTCTTGAAATAAAACACAGTGAGGACATTATGGAAGGAGACAAGTTCTCTTGCCTGCATGTTTTTGATAACAAACAACATTGTTATATCTTTAATAACTGAATAATGGTCAAAATGAATCTAATGCCATATCACAATGTTGTTATTGTCCCACTTTGTATATTTTTTTCCTAATTGAAGAGCTTTTATTTACAACAACAAAAACAAAAAATAAAATACAATCCATTATATTGGATAAATAAAAGAAACACTTTCTATATTTTTAATTAGTAATGAAATTTCTGTCTGAATAGTCATGCCGATCCAATTTATTTGATCAAGAGGAAACATAATCCACAAATAACCGGTTGTTTTAAAACCAGTATTTTTGTTCATGTTCATGTTAATGGGAGCAGATTTATTTATTTATAAAAATTGATTTTGACACCTGAAAAGGCCTGCATGCTAAATCTTAACTGATCATAAGCTCTTTCAATATCATCCTGTGTCAATTCACTGGAGCCTGCTGGAGCATGGGATCCCTGGTTTCTTCGCCGTGCAGTTGTAAAATTGTCTATAACGTCAAAAATCTTGTTGTCATCACCATTGTGTGTGAAAAAATTGTACTTCCCCTCGCCCATAGGTGAAGCTCTTCCTGCTTCAAATATGAACTCATTGGCATCCAAGGCTTCGTAGCTACGGATTGTAGTTAAAGGCCACTGAGCTAGAACAGCTCTGGTACGTTCCAGTGCCAATGTCAGACCCCACCTGGAAATATGAAGAAGGCATTGTTGATCTCTTGCTCCAATCCGCTGCATTTGCCGGCTACCAGAACCTTTGACACGAAAAACTTCACCTGTGATAGCAATGAAATAAGAATTTCAAAAATGGTCACTAAGGAGAAAAACATTTTGTTATAGAGGTAACAAGGACGTCATTAATTTTTCAGTGTTACATTTCATTGTTGAGCTTTAACTTCGTGGAGGCAGGATGGCCGAGTGGTTTAGGGTGCTGGATTTCAATGCAGTGGCCTGGGTTCAAATCCTGCTCTGGCCACCAACTGGTGTTGTTCTGGGTTCCTGCCTGGTTTAACTCCTTGGTCATCCTTGTAAATAGCCAACTGGTCTGCCTCCCAACAGTTGGGATTCTTAACTCTGTTGTGTTCATTTGTATTATTTGTTTCATTGTCCCTGAAAAGCCCCTCTAGGGGAGTAGTCAATTAAGTATTTATATGATATTTATATTATTTATATTAACTTCATTCTTGTGAGTAAAATGCAACCTCATTCCCAGGGTTCTCTCCTACTCATCCCCTAAAGTGAGAGGGGATGAGTGGTAGAGAAGCCTGGGAACGAGGTTGAGTAAAATGATCTTGAAACAGTCAAGAACACCGATAACATTAAATCCAGGTAAAAAATATCTTCAAGCTACATGTAGGTTAAACCTCTATTTCCTTTGTCTCCTAACCCTAATATTATTAACTTAAAAACTGCCAAAAACAACACAAAACTAAACAAAACTTAATTATAATATGTAAGCAGAACCATGGGTTGGATTCCATCATATTCAGCACAAAAACAAACCTTTATTTACAGAATATCAAAAAATGCAAAGCACAACACCAAAGATTTTTTAATTAACATGTGGTAATAAATATATTGTAAACCCTAAGTCAACTAACCTGCTATACGTGGGTTCATCATAGTTTGCATTTGCAGCTGAATAACCCAGAGATCCATAATAGTCTCACTCTCTGCAGCCAGTACCAGTGACTCGGAATCAGTGCTTATCTCAAACACATATTGTTTAGCCTTCTGTTCAGCTCTCTTGAACACTTTGTATCTTGGGAACAATTCCAATGTTCCTCGTGGCATCTGTCGTCGCCAGCCATCCTCTTTGTCAAACCACTGAACAAATGGTTGATTTCCGGCACAATATCTACGTAGCACATAGTATGCTTTCTTCCATTTTTTGGTAAATGACTTTTTTAACCAACCCTTACTTTTTACATCTGCATCCTCAGTAGGTTTTTCAAGCCATCCCTAATAGAAGCAATAATCAGAATACTGATCAATACGTAAATGATGTAATAATAATGTTAAATGCAAGTTTTCAACCACAGTGTATAGGGATTAAGACAAGCTAGATCTGGAATCTTCAATTCAAATGTCATACACCAAAAATGCTACTTTATTTAACGCCACACACAATTAATGACAAACGATTTAACATCCAAGATTACTCTTAATAGTTTGATAATAAAATCCAGGGAATAAAATCTTTACTTTGTATCACAATTTTAGATGTACTGGTATTTACAAGTTTTGATAAATTCCTACATTAAACGATTTCCCTGGTTAACATGCCACCCCCTCCACACAAGAAGGCTTACACTTCAAAACCCGTTCACTTCATATCAGAGATTCCAAACCTCCCAATTTGATAGGGAGTCTCCCGATTTGGTGTGTTGCCTCCTGCTCCCCCAATTCTTATCAAATCCTCCCAATTTATCATAAAATTCTGAAAACAAGGGGAAAAATACTAATCTTCAGTATTTTTTTGCAATGCGTTAAACTTTCTTCTCATATTATCTTATAGAATAACTCAGAAATTATGTCAAAATGCAGGAAAAGGTATTTGAAAGAACCAAAATTTGCAAAATTTCCCGGGGGGGGGGGGGGGAGGGGGGCATGCCCCTAGACCCCCATACAGGTTGGTGCCTTCGGCACTAAAAGAGTCTCCCTATTTTCCTTCCAGATGGGTTGGAATCTCTGCCTCACCCACTCAAGAAACTGCTTCATGGGACCTGTTAATTTTAGTATGCCTTATGAACTGCAATCCTGGTGTTTTTTGTTTGTATTACAGTGCTATTATGTTATCATAACTACCTATGAATTCTATGACTAGCAGTTTAATTAGCATAGGTCCCAGAAAGATTTCTGCACAGCCCCTGGCCCCAAAGTTAATTATACATACATCACGCTCATACTGACCCTGTTCCAAAAACTAATAGAGTTTGAAGGTGCGTTTACACGACAGAACAAAAATGGCACGGATTTGACAAAGGCTGGAACAGTTCCAATAGTTTTGGAAAGAAACAGTGAACTTTTCTCCGTCCCACAACGGGACCAGAGGCACCTATGGTCCCGTCACAGAATGGAGGAAAGTTCACTGTTTCTTTGCAAAAACTATAGGAACCGTTCTAGTGTTTGTCGGATCTGTGTCATTGTTTTTTTTTTTTGGTACCGGTAATCTGAAAGTTTTTTTTGTCAAATATAGCATTTATATAAAGAAAAGAATAAACAAGACAAATACAATATGAATTACTTAATATGCTAACAATAAATATTGACATAAAAGAAAACAACTTACAGGCCGGCAATTTACATGATTTACACTACGATCTTTGTTGACAAACTACTTGAATTACATTACAATTACAATTAATTCAACATATAGAGGGATATGCCTTGGATATAGTCGTAACTTTATTTAATAATTTGGTCGCTAACATATGGCTCAAGCTCCTCCACTACTCATTGTGTTTTTTAAATTTGTCCCACTTTGCCGCTATTTTTCTTTCAATCTGGTGAACTGCCTTGGTCTTGACTTTGAAAACTTGTAACGATGGGTTTACACCACTTAATTTGCATTTATAGATATAGAACTTTCCCGATAATATCAGATGATTCAAGATCTTGAAATCCTCCCCCTTCTTATAAACACCAAACAAAACATCTAATATATTTCAGGACTCAATTCCAATTTTCAATTCAGCAAGCCAAGTGCAGAAAGCTCTCCAGAACATCTTTGTCATCTCACAAAAGAAAAGTAAATGCTCGAGGGATTCAACTTCTCCTTTACAAAACACACACAGAGGGGAGTCAATCATTTTTAACCTAAATAGTTTTTCATTAGTAAAGACGATATTGTATAATATTTTATACTGAAATTCTCTTATTTTGGTTTCAATAATTAATATTACTATTGTTACCACAAATGGCAAGGAGTATATTTCCTTCCAGCTAACTTGAAGCTCTGGGAATTTCTCATCCATCTTTTTTATCTGTGAGCAAAAATGACACAGATTCAAATGACAATGAACTGTGTCATTTTTGCTCTGTCATGTAAACGTGCCTTGAGTCACAAAATGAATGTATAATTAATGTCGGAGGTGTGCGGAAATCTTGCCTAGGTCCCCCCTACCAGGCTCGTGTGAGAAAGAGTATTTTCAACCTGCCACTAACTTGTACGAGTGTTCATAAAAAATTGTGCCAACAAATCACAAAAGCTCTCGTTGTGCCAGTTTCCGTGACATTGTTCCAGGGCGTAGCATGTCGATCAAAGTCGATCATTGAAAACATAGTCAATAAGTCGATAGTACTCGATGTTTGTCGACAACTGTCAATTGACAAGTTTAATTTGTCAATAAAAGTTGATAATCACAAGATTTTCAACTGATTATCCATTTTATTGACAAAAATGCAGACACGTTTTTCAATCGACCATGAAATTTTACAAGTGTAAACAGCTCCAGAGTAAATCCGTATGGCAATAAAGTTGAATGAAAACCTGAACAACCAATGGTTTGTTATTCATTACAGAATAGAATCTTTAAATTCCCTTGAGAAATGATCAATTCACAGTGTCAGCTAAGCTCTGCTGAGCTAAATCCCGCCCTGTAACATAACTCAAACCAGCCTAGTTCCTCTCCTTCCCGCGAGTCAGGAAGATGAGAGACCCTGGAAACTTGAAGTCATCGGAACGGGTAAAGTTTAGACTAGGATGTGGGAAAATTGTGGCCAGCAAAGTTATTGACAATTTATTTTCAATGTTTTAATCAGTTCAACAGTTGACAAATACAAGCTGCTACGACTCTTCTACCGCTCCGCTAGGTTGGTTAAATTCGCCGGGTTTGTATTGCCCTTTGCTTCTAATAGCTTCTGTGGTTGTGTGACATATGTCAGAGTGTACTTTTGAGATTCGATCTGAAATAATTTGCTTAATGGTGCTGGTAGAAAAGGGTAGTTTCTCTGTGTTTATTCAGGTTTATTTGAGATTCCAATTACAGTATAAAATTGATAAAATAAAGTCTTGGCATATCTTTTGTACAGTTGCCCTTTAAGGGTGGCTGTACACAGGCTAGTGTTGGCATAGCTAATCCTGCTTCATTAATCCGTGTCATCTGTGCCCGGTAACTGTAGTCTTGTCTCCCGCCCAACATCGCTATTTGTATTTCCGATACTTGTCTATAGAAATCGATCAAAGTCGATGATCACAAGAAATCGTATGATCGATTTTTATCGACATCCGATATTTGTCGATTGATTAGTATCCGAATTCGATCGACAACGATCGATTTTTATCGACTATTGACGACATGCCACGTCCTGCGTTGTTCACAATAGCAACACTTCATTCAGGTTGATTGAAAGGTTTCATGCCGCCGAAACATAATCTCTAACATAGATACAGACAAATTCAATCATATGCTCCAAATAACTTGCAACAATGTTGAGTTCATTCAGTAAACTCGATAACAACAACTCGTCGCCAACTTGAAGAGGCTCGACATCAAGCAGCTAGGCGTGACTACACAAGCGCACCTCTAAATTGACGTGCTGAGAAAGAACACCGAGCAATTTTGATCAAAATGGATCAAACTGCTCATATAAACCTGATAATATATGAACTCACCTCAAATATATCTTCAATGTCCTCTAAGTCCGACATTTTAGTTTCCTCTCAATATAATTGTGTTTGACCGGAAGACTGTTGAACTTGGTCAAAGGAATGTCAACCATGCGAACAACGCTCACTAAACAACTACTGTACTAAGGAGTTTGAAGTAGAATGTTTTTTCACTGTTGAGTGAATTCAAGCCTAATGAACATTCATGAGCATTTATCGAGGGTAAGAGAGAAAGTGCCCTTTCAAAAGAACTCAACCGGGCATACCGAGCATTCAACGAGCAACCGGAAACAACGTCAACTTTGTGACGAATGAGAGGGACTGGGTTAAGGTAAGTAGAGAGAGGACCCTGGGAACGAGGTTGCCAACATGGGAGCCATGGGAGCCATCATAGAGTTCTAAAGTGTGACGTCACAAAAAATTAAATCTGTGAAATTATGGGATTGGGCGCCATTTTCGAATGGAGTATCCTTAAAAAAAGATTCCTTGCCAAGGCTTAGCTCTTAATTGTAATTCCCAGCTGAAATATGAAGGATTGAAATTTGATACTGCCCCATATAAATCTCTCTAATTTTGAGTCTGTTCTAAACTGAAGGAACAGAAACAAATAATAAATTTGAAGGGTTTGTATGGAATGCCATCAAAGTTTGATCCTTTATATCTCTCCCGGGAATTGCAATTCAGAGCTAATTTTTGGGATGAGGACGTCTTTTATAGCATGCTCTATAAGAATATGGCATCATATCCCATAATTTCAAGATCAAGTCAAGATGGGTGACTCGTTACCAAAACCTTTATTGCTCGTCACGTGATGCACCAATAATTAGGGAGTTTAAGCAGCGACGACGGCGACGGCAACGAGAACGTCATTTCAAAATATAACTTCTCGTTTTCATAAAGTTTTCGTGATTATTTTAATTTGTTTGACATGCAAAATGCTGGCGAGCTGCCAGGGTCTAAATTACCGTGAACGGTGTAAAAGCAAAGAAAAAGAAAGAAGTTTTTGCTGTAATACGCTTACGTTCGCGAGAAAACCTGCAATTTGGTCATTTCAGGTTGTTGTTTTGCAGAGGACGGCAAAGAAATGTACCAAAATGTAAACGCACGTGCAGAACGATTGTTTTTGCTCATTAAACCCATTGTTTTGTGGCGTTCTCGTTGCCGTTACCGTCCTCGTTGCTTAAACTCCCTAATGACGCGCTAGGGCCGGGTGTTTTAAGTATTTATGTCACAGGGCACTTTCTCCAAAGATGTCGTCGTTTCTCTGAACTTCACAGGATCGGCTGTTATCGTCCACATGAAATACTTACAAGGTGAGCCGGTAACACTTTTGTTCAATAGCCTTTCCTTTAGAGTGGGCATTTTACTTTGAGAAAATTGTAAACAGGTTTTTCTAATTATGTGAGAACTCACTATTAACGGTCGTAGTTTTTTTTAAAAAATTGTTAACTAAAGAAAGCGCAAAAGACTTCATTGCGTTTTAAAAGATCAGTATCTCGTTATTGAACTGCAACGGAGTTATTTCCCAGTCTGTTGTGCGTGATAATTTTTTTATATCCACAAACCAATTTCCCTTCTCCTACATCAATTCGTACAAATTTTGCTAGACTTATGTTAACTGCGTGTAACTTAGTTTCTTAAATAGTTGAGCAGCCTAACTTACATTCCAACTCTAAAGTCTTTTTGCTTCCTTTTCCATTTGATCTCCTTTGCACACAAGGGTTTCAAGTTTTGTAGGCGAAATGAGACTACCTTACTGGTACTAATTTTCGCGATTTTCGCGATTTGAAAATTTAGCGAAATTTAAGTCCCGAGGAAAAAAGTTACCGCGAAATTTAATGCCTTGGTGCAAACCTTTCTGTTAATTTAAACGTGTGTTTACGTTCGTAACAGGATGGTAAGACTTTACAACCATGTGCCAAGCAGTGAAGGAAAGCGACACATAGCGAAAGGATGGGAGAAAGCAGGAATAACTAAGCTAGCGAAAGGAAAGCCAAATCTCCCCACTGATGACCAGCTTGACGGAGACATTGAAGTGCTATTCAGCTATAAATGATAAATGCTTTTTAGGTGTAGTCTTATCGTAAATTTTGGACTGTATACGACATGCAGTAGGGGCTTATAATATCGTTCTTTTTAATACTGTTATGGTAACTGTTCAATTTTGTCTGCAGTGAAAACTTTAAATCAGACTATGCGTATCCTCACTTTTCGCTAAAATTAATTCCCTTTAACATAATGTTTCTGCCAAATCGCGAAATTTAAGCCTCGCGAAATATCCCTCTTCCATTTTTGCGAAATCAAGTGACCGCGAAAATTAGTGCAAATAAGGTATTTATCTGAACATGATATTTTGTCAAAATACCAATCTGGTTTTCGGTCCTTGCATGTATTCTACTGTACTGAACCACTCGTGGCTAGAAGCCACCGATAACTGGGCTGTTAATACAGATGCGGTAGTGTGAATGCTGTGCATGTGAATGCTGTTGTCTTTCTAGATCTAAAGAATGCTTTGACACTGTCAATCACTCCACTTTACTATCCAAATTAAATTTATATGGAATCGAGGGAAATGCCCACGATTTGCTATCCTCATATTTTGAAAATTGCATGCAACAGTGCGTTATGAATGGTGTCCTTTCTAAAAGCTGCCAAGTGACATACTGAATTCCACAGCTCAGAACAATATTAGGGCCTCTGTTGTTCCTCGTATACATCAACGTTCTACCCAAGTGTTTATCAAATTCAGAATCCAGAATGTATGCTGATGATACCAATCTGACTTTTGCTGCTAAAGATATCTGCTCCATTGAGGCTTCTCTAAATCAAGATTTGTCCAACTTAACATAGCAAAAAGTGAATTTATGTTAATAGGTTCAAGGCAAAAATTGAACACTTTATCCGCTCCACCAGTTTGATATTGGATGATACCCAACTAAGCAGAGTTTATGTAACTGATGTAACCAAGTCTCTTGGTGTATTTATTGATGGCGCTTTAACATGGAGTAATTACATCAACGCAATTTCGAAAAAGTCTCCCCTGGTACTGGATCTATAAAACGGATTAGCCACTATGTACCTCCTGCAACTCCCCACAATATCTATCATGCACATGCATTAGTTCAATCGCAGTTTGACTATCGCCGTATAGTATTGTATGAGGTAACTATGACAAAGCATTATCTGACATATTGCAGAGACTACAAAATCGTACAGCTCGCGTCCTGACTCACTCCAGCTACGATGCTGACGCTCATCAACAACTTAAAAACTTAAACTGGGACAAGTTAGAAACACGTCGTAAATTTTTAAAAGCTGAAATGGTCTACAAATCTCTAAATGGCCTTGCTCCTGGTTATTTGTCTTCAAAATTCATATCATGAAACGAAGTCACTACACACAATTTGCGAGATTTGGAGAATAAGCTCGCTGCTTCCTTGCCACGTACTAACTACTTTAAAAATAGCTTTCGTTATAGTGGTGCAGTTCTCTAGAACAGTCTGCCTTCTAACGCTAGACAAGCAAGTTCTCTTAACAATTTTCGACATTACCTGACTAATTCTGACACGACATTCATGGAAAACAGGTCTTGATTTTTTAATAAGCTATTCATACCCTGTTATTGTTATTATTATTATTATCATTATTACTCCATTAGTTTTTAGCACGACAGGTGGAATGGCGGTGGAATGTAAGCGATACCATAGTAGGCTTGCTGAGTTAGTTGCTACAAAGAAGGGTGAAAGGTATGCGACTACTATGTCATGGATCAGGGCAAGAGTGTCTTTTGCGTTGCTGAGATCAGCATTACTATGCTACCTGCAAGTCAGTCTAAATTGTAAATTGTAATATTTCCATTCATTTTATTTTAATAATAAACCTTTAACCTATTTTAGAGGTTCTTATTCTTATTTTTTTGGTAGACTTCCATATTTGAAGTCAATACGAAAGTTTTTTTTATTAAAATGATTGAAATTTTATCGCTTGTAAAATAGGGGCAACCAATACACCGTAAAATTCCGAAAATAAGCCCGGGGGCTTATATTTTTCAAAGGTCCTTTTTAAGGGGCTTATTTTTGGAGGGGCTATATTCGGAGGGGCTTATATACGGAGGGAAATTTGCGTTCCAAAATCGGTAAGGCTTATACTGGGAAGGAAATTTATCTCAGTAATTTGCAAAACGTTTTTACATGACCTGGACGAAGATCTTTCAAAAACTCAGCCAAGCAAACTTAAAAACACAACCGCAAATTACTTTATTGAAAGCGTAATACACAGTTCAAACGTAAGGTAACGTCAACAATAACTGTTCACACAAAAGAAATGAATCTTAACAAGAATTCCAAACTTTTCGCCAACAGTTTGGAATCTATGGGCTGAGAACATCCAAGCAAAGAGTGAAGCATGAACCTCGGAAACATCAATAAACTGTGAAGTTTTTTTTTAACATTGGTGTACGTAGAAATTGTTTGGTATATAAATAAAGTTTTGTTCCTGTAGCGTTTTTGCTTTGTTTAATTTTGCATTTTAGGGCAATTTCCAATTATAAGCCCCCGGGGGCTTATTTTCGGAGGGGCTATTTAACGGAGGGTTTTTCGTGTTTCAAGTTTGGGGGGCCTATTGGAGGAGCTTGTACACAGAGGGGCTTATTTCCGGGATTTTACGGTATTTTATTATAATTTCGCGCGTCTCGCTTTTAATCAATTGAATTTTTCTGACCAAAACCAAGTCCTCTTCTTTTGAATCGGAAGAATTTGTGAATGGTGTTTTGACTGAATAGTTTTTATTAGTAATTGTATATAGGATTTTAATGTTTGTGTTTGTTATCAATAAATTTCTTCTCATTATCATCATCATTATTATTATTATAAGTTATGTAGATTTACATAGTTTAAAATGCCTGAAGTCTTTTTACCGTGCTTAAATAAAGATGCTGATGATGATGATGACGATAGTGAAAACCAGTCGTCAACAAGTACCTGAAAGGGGGGGTGGGGTAGACGATTGTATTGGATTTTTGTTTGTGATATAAAGAGAATGGCATTGGAAAAAGAGACTCTACAGGCAGCCAAGACATACAATTCCATAGCCACCATAGTATAGCGCGTTTATACTGTCAAAATTCAACATTACAAATTGAGCAGGTTCTCGTAACGAGAAGAAAGAAAACGCGAGAAATCGTCACTTACGAGTACCTTACGAGAGCCTGATTGCTATTGGAAAGTTATCATCCAATTGAGTTTGAGAGCGCCCGAACAGTTTGCAATATGACTAAGTGAAACCTCGAAACAAGCATTTATGAATTAATCGTCTTCTAGGTCAGAGTTAGTAGATGTCTAGGTACATGAAATACACATTAACGTTACCTTCTTCGTTTCACTTGCTCTACGTGCAAAATAGAAGAGCCCACGCAAATTGCTTGTCAGCGGATACAGAATGCCAGCAAGGTATCTTGGGAATATATAGTCGATTCGATTTAATGTGTTCAGTAGAAGGGCCGCCCATACCGGTCGTTTTAGACGGTTAGAAAAGGCGGCTTGTGATTGGTGGAGGGATGGAGGAAAAACATTTGAAAATAAGCAAGATGGCGGTCGGGGAATCAATGGGAGAGAATCGGAAAGGATCGGGCAGGGTTCGGAAAAAGTTCGAAAAAAGAGAGGTACTGAATGGAGTAGACGAGCACAGATTTTTTATGAGACCCGGTTTGTACCGTCCACCGGGTTTGACTCTTTTTGTAAAGACATGCTACCCGTACCTCGAGGGAGAGGAAAGGGGAGGGGAAGTATTTATAAGGGAAAAAAGGGAGCTGGAGAATACGTGTGGGAGAGGAGAAAAAGGTCCGAGAGTCAGGAAACAACACATTAATGAACGGTTTTTGGCAATACCGACAGATATGTGCCATACCCCGAGGGCTTGCTCCAAATGAGCATCAGGAGCTGGGCGCCTATTTTTATACACATTTTGAGCAACTCACGGTTAGCAACTCATTTTGAGTAACTCACGGTGAGCAACCCATTTTGAACAACTCACGGTGACAGGCGCGTAGCGTGGTCATTTTTTCAAGTACGCACAAGTACATGATCGCTAGAAACCTGAGTAAACTGAGCGAAAATACTGCGTTCTGCAAAGTTAGAACATGGGATAGCTTTTGTTTTAGTTTTTAGAATTTAATCAAAGTGGTGTTTTCATCAGGAAATCTTGGTTGCGTGCAAGTAAAATGTTAAAAATAGAAACAGTTGCTAAAAATTTCAAAATTTTCTGTTCACTTCATGTACGCACGTGCGTATATGCGTGTAGGACGCTACGCGCCTGGGTGAGCAACTCATTTTGAGCAACTCACTGCTTGGCATGTGGTTGTAAAGGAGTACCATCCAGGTTACGCAAAAAAACGAACGTTTAATTTGCACTAAGGCACTAAATTTCATGTCGCTAACTTTCGCGGTAACCTTTTTTCACGGGACTTGAATGTTGCGATTTTTTTGGAATCGCGAAAATTGCGAAAATTAAATTAGTTCGAATAAGGTACACAATTCGTCATTCGTGTCAGTCTTCGCATGGTTATCTGTAAAGATCTCGTCACGAAACCATCAAACTTTAATCAAACTGAGAGATGAAGTTAAATAAAAGAAAATCATAAGTCAATAGAGAGCCTTTCGGGAGACATAACCTTAGTTGGTGTGTTTATTAATGACGTTTATCAGGAATTACATGGCAAACAGAATACAGCTATTCCAACTCCTTCAACCAGTGGCACCCAACGAGCCAAATCAACCCAAAGCTGTAAAAAGGCATTTTAAGTACCTCATGGTGTTTGAAGTCTGTTTAAATTTTAGGTGCATTTGGCTGGTTCCGTAGCTGAGGTAATTCCTTAGTTGAATAAGTTTCTTAGGTTGCAAAACAACTCTTTACAGTTTTTCCGGAATTCGGCACTAAAAAAAGAATATACAAAAGCATTAGCGGTGCTATTAACAAGCATAAGATAGTAAGCTACACTAGTAACTTCTGTTGGTATTTTAATATTCAATGCATTTAACAAGAAATGTGTAGCGAAGGGAAGGGAACACACGACAAATATGGCAGTCAGTAACAGCACAATAAAGACAACTCCACGGCGCTTCTTGTCAGCCTTCGGCCGCAACTTTCGGAAGAGTTTTGATCCTTGACTCCGTAACAAAGTACGCACAACAGCAATATTAACGCAGATGATAAAAATAATCGGGAAAAGGAACGTTGCTGAGAGTGTCATTAGAAAAATAACTGTGATATCCGTGCCTCGAATGTAATCGTACGAACAAAATGGAATGATTCCTTTCCCACAAAATTGCTTTTCCAATCTTGTTATGAAGTAAAAATCCGGGATAGTGAAAGTCAGAGAGTAATACCAGGAAAATATTACTAAAAGAATTGTTCGACGAGTGTCAATAGAAAAATCAAACGGTTTTACCGTAGCGAGGTAGCGTTCCGCGGAGACACAGCAGATCAAACACGACGAGGTTGACAATGTGGTCCATAACAGTCCCGCTGACAACTTACACACGGGAATGGTTGTGTGCTCTGAATCAATGCTTACAGCTTCGCTAACGTTGTACATGATACAGACGGACATGTCCGCTACGCAAAGGTTCTGAATCAGCAATTTCATCGCGCCCATTTGATCTCCGTTACGCTTCATCCGTTGCAAGATAAAGATAACAAGAATGTTGCCCAGAATTGAGATTATGAGTAGCAACTTGCTAAAGACGACTTCAGCGGGCGAATGCCAAGATTCCGGTGGTATTATACACTGGCAAAATTGCTGATAAACACGTCTGTCATCCTCGGATTCGGGGAAACTTGAGCTGGAGCAGTCGAAGGGAGCTTCCACAGGATTCAACTGTGAAGAGTTCATCTTTTAAGGTCACGGATAGAAGTACAACAAAAAGAAAATATTGTTTGTTTACAGCGACAACTGCAGGATGTAATCGTTCTATAATCTAACAGCCATCACTCTCATCCTTTTCGTTTTTGTCCTTAGTTAACGAAAAGCTGCGGCAGTATTCAAACCATTTACAACATCAACAAGATTAATACTCGCAGGATTTGGACTATGGAATTCGCTCACTGATCACCGTGGGACTGCGTTTTGTGTTAATTTGCCAATCAATAAACCTTTTGTTGAATAAAAAATTCCTGACGCATAAATTTAGCCAACTAAAGAATCGTGTTTGTTTTTCCCAACCCACCTCTTAACGTCATGAATATAAAACTATTAGGTGACAGTATTTCATTCACGGAGAGAGCAAACAGTTTGATTTGAAAGTACAGCTTTTCTTCTCAAATAGTGTTAACTATGCTAAACACAATATACCGACAAAAGACAATAATTTGATGTGGTCACTGTTATTATGAGAGTCCAATTAACGTGAGTTTCGGTTTTTGCTGTCATATAGCATGTTTGACAACCTAATTGAAATTCAGAACGCGTTTCAAACCAAATGACGTCACAACCTCACAGCGGGATAAATCACTGACAATACTGTATTACAAAGAACATAAATTTTAATGTAGTGAAATAAATTTTTAAATACAGGCAAATTTCTTTAAAAAAAAAATCATTTCACAATGAAAAGGCGACACGTTTTGGCGTTGAAATTACCAGGCCTCCAAATCAGGAGAGGCCCGCTTTTCATTAGCCTCGTTGTCATCTAAATCGTCCAGTCCCTCCATGGCCGCGCGCAACTCTGCTTCTAAATCGAGGTTCATGTCCAGCCCCTCAGTGAAGTCAGGGGTGTTAATAATGTCAGGCGACCCAGGGGGGTGGGGAGGAACAATGACTTCTTCATGTTGTTCAGACTTGTCATCTAATACGTTAAGGCTTGCGTCGTTATGAATCTCGTCTTGTTTCTTGTCAAACTCATTCTCTCTGTTATCAAGTGTTTCGCAATGTCCAACACCCCCGGCTTCTACCGTGGGAACCTCTGTTTGATCGTGTAGCATTTCATTTATGACAGAGTCTGTAGATGAAGCGTGGTTGTCCTTGACAGAAAGAGAATCTTTAACTTCATCAAGTGATTGCGAGTAGGCGTTCGCAAGCTCTGAAACGTTTTTATTTCGTTCAGTAACTGACTTTTCAACATCCTCTTCTTCGTTCTTGTTTTCACTGCTACCGTTTTCTAGCTTCTGGTCCAATTCATCTCCTTTGTTCTCTTCTTCCACTTCAGAGGGATACACCACAGTGTTATCGCTTCCTTCTACCTGGCTTATCCCATCAGCAACACTGGCTGAAGCTAAACTGCTCTTCTCCTCAGCCTCACTCACAGGATCAAGCCTGGGAGCACTGGGAACTAAGCCAGTGACCATCACAGCCTCAGGGGAGGGGGGAGGTGGGATAGACCCACACGCGTCCACAGACGGTGACGATGCTTGCACGGCCATAGAATAAGTTTCCATGTCGTCTCGTGTGGAATGAACAAGAGATGAATCGGACAAGATTTGCTGGACCGGTAAATCGCATGAATCCCTGGGGGAGGTGATACGGGAAGGGGTACTCTTGGGCCGCTGCAAGGGCCGCTTTGCTAGCGCTTGAACATTCAACGACCGAGGTACGCTTTCTGCCGGGGGCTGTCTGAGAGGTTTGGGGGCACTTCGAGATGGTGTTTCCAAGAATTGAATTGGGGTCCTTGAGCGGGGTGGTCGCCAGGCAGGCGCTATGTAAGATGGTACGTCTGCTGTTTTCAGAGATTCTTGGACAATGTTAGGTTTGCCTAACATTTTCTGACCATCAATATGCATTGAATGTCTTCCATAAAGGTCCCCATGAAATTCAGCCAGTATATCCTGAGGGATGTACGTTTTACTGCCAGGGCTCGGACTGCGAACTGAACGCGGCATTTCATCTCCGTTCTCTATAATATTTACAATCATTTTCTGTTGGGGCCATTCTCCTATATCTTTTCTGTTTAATAACGGTGTCAGACTCCGATCACGTGTTAAAACATCTTCTGTTAGAAACACTGGCTCTAATGCTACCTCATCTCCCTCCCCCTCAGGGCTCCCGAGGACCTCCCGAGTGGGAGCGGGTCCATCTTCATCATGGACGCTTGTAAGTGTTTCCCAGCGTCTCATGTGCCGGGAGGTGATGGAGGTGCTGTGCTCCCTGGTGTGTGGTGTGCGGCTGTACTGTCCGTATTTCTCTGGGCTGATAGGTGTGGGAGCTGGTGCGCGCACTGGAGTTGGAGAATACCTACAATGAAGAATTCAGTCTGTAAACTGACGGGTATTCAATGACGGATAATTAGTAGCTCCCGACCACTAAAATGCCTGAATATTCCTCAACCAACACAGGTTTGTATTATTCCGAGTCCGGTTGTTCGAAAGCCGATTAACGCTAATCCAACATTAAAAATTAATCAAGGAGGTTATTTCTCTATCCCCAAACGTTGTTTAATGCTGATATTCTGCAAAATTTTAGATTAGGGGAAGTCAATCCTGAAAAACAAAAAGCAGCGGAAACAACTTTCGTCAAAAGTGAAAAACTGCAACCAAAGTTTACGCTAATCCTGGATTTTGTTAATCGGCTTTTGAACAACCGGGCCCTGGACTCATCTTGGGCTCACCATTGTCCATCAACAAACAAAGGAGAAAACAGTTTGCGCCATATCAAGTGTCGTAAAATTACCGCTTAATTTTCCTTTTTCAGAAAAACCAATGAATGCCCTTGGAAAAAAAAAGTCTCTTCAATTTTAACTGTCCTTTCAAACTGCGAGGGCTATAAAGTTAAAGGAAGAGTTGTCAAGTTCACTGCAGAGCCAAAGGCAAGAAATTACACAAAAGATGAAAGTTTGTAAAAAAAACCAACAACAACAACAACCAAACAAAATACAGTGAAAAGCTTAAACTGATTCCTGAGTTCCAAGCGAGATACAACAAGATTTAAACTAAATGTAAATATCATTTACGCTTTGAAGTAATCCTCACCTAAGTGCTGAAGTTATGTGACCTCTGGTCGGCCAATACCAATTCATTTGATCATCATTTGGCGAAGCAAGTTCACTAGCAGCTAGAGTCACGTCCAGAGGACTTTGATCTAGAACACAGAGTTGGGATCCCTGAGCTGTTACCTCCTCGGCTGGAGTCCCTGTGGATGATGGAGTCACTGAAACCACATCAACTGGTTCCATGACCACGCTTAAATCCAAGTTACGAGGAATAGAGTTCACGCAGTGGTGTACTTTAACTTTAGCCCCACGCTGTGTAGGTACACCAACTGAGGGAAGAGGCAACAAAACACGTCCTTGCCTTGCTACTAGTTTCTCACCCGCTGCTTTG
>OX419335.1:42668024-42763024 GCA_948470475.1 Galaxea fascicularis | reverse complement strand
AATTACTGGTAATTTTTCATGGATTTAAGTTGTTGTACTTACTTTGTAATTTATTTCTTAATCATGATTAGTTGATCGTTAAACCACGGACTGCCATATTGTTTTTAGCTCTGCCCACTGCGATTAGCCTTTGCTGTTTGTGGGCGAAGATGGACTTTAGCATTTTGTATCTGTCTGATTGACTGTTTTGATTTATTTTTTGATTCATTTGTTGTGATCCTGATTGTGATTGTGACTTTATTATTAACTCATGAAACTTAAACTTAAACTTGCATGATGAACTCATGCACAGTTACAACAAAGACTTGACGTTACTGTTCTAATGAGTACATCACTATAAGGTTAAGTTATTAAACTGGTACCTGGTGTAGGCTTTCAGCTGAAATGAATAGCATCACGTGATACTGAATGGGGTAACCATACACATTTGGTGACTAATAATTATCTAGCTTTGATCAATTTGAGAAAAGATTGCCACAGATTATTGCGTACTAGAAAGTTCTTTGAAATTACTGTGGCTTCCTTATTTTCGAAAAATGCGTGGTTACCCTGATTTCGTTAAGAACCTGCTTTTCGATCTGACCATGGAACGATCAAGTGACTAGTGGAACCTAAGGCCTTTCGGGCAATAAACATCATTCAGTCCCCACCGATCAAGAGGAAGAAATTACAGGCGATAGAAAGTCGAGTTTTGATTCCTCAATACTCCAGCTAATCTGAAATTAATGAATTATAATTCAAATGGCGAAAATTTACCTCATGCCACGCTTTGTTTTAAGCTTATGTCCTAAGCTTCATGAAATTGTTGTGTCTGGAACAAGGTGCGCCTTTGCCACAAATCAAGAATTTAAATAAGCTTATCACATTGTTAATTTATGGCGATCTAACTTGCTTACCATCTTCATTCTGACAGCTTCTTTCTTCCAAACTCTCAAAATCTTTTCGCTCTAATATTTCATGACTGTGGATACCGTTTCTAAGCTTCACAGCATCTTTCACCCTCCGCAAATTCGCTCTCCAACATTCAGGATGCTGACACAGAGCGCCACATGAACTTTCGCTTTTCATTGTCGAATATATAGCCACTTTTGTTATCTTATGCGTGTAAATAATTTTAAAATCAACACTATTTCCCTGCCTAACTGCATCTTCCCAGGGCAGGCAGCAACAAAAAACCTACAAACCTCCACAAACAGAAAGTTAGCCTTTTGCTTACTTGTGACGTCACAAACCGTCTTAGCAACCGCATGCGGGATAGGGCGTGCTATAGCAATTTCCACAAAATCACCTAAAATTATAAACGGAAACATTGAGAGCTAAAGCAATTTGCTACCATCTGGCAAGTAAATGAAAAAATCTTAGGACATTGTTTTAGGGTAAGGAACAGTTGAATATAATAAGTCAGTTACTGTTTCGGGTTTTTTCGGGATTTGTCGAGTGATCCCGCAAGCTACCCGTAAAACCACCCTTCTCGCCCAGACCTTGCGCATAATGTTGTGAGTTGTTCTTGGGGCGAGAAATATCATGTTTTTGTCTTGAAAAGAAATCGGTTCAGGTTGGTGTCATCGTCGATGGCTGCTTCCACTTCAACCGCCATGCAACTAAGTCCAGTAGGCGAGGGCTATAGGCCAATGTCAGCGAAAGGTGACAAGAGAGGACTTCTTCACGAAGGTGAGTGGTGCACGTCGAATCGCGAAGTCCCTCAGCTGTGTCAATAAAATCAAACTCAAACCCCTATCGTTGTCACTTTGGCTGTCACAAATTTGAGTCATTTAGTGAAAATATATTCCAACTTACAGACAGATAGTAGGTCCATAGGCTGACTAGAGAGATTAGGCTCGCCTAGAATTCAATATATAATCGTGTCAGATAACATGTCTATCCAATGTTTACGATGCAATATTTGACATTCCCTTTCATTTATTTGTCCGTCGATATAAACTATTGAATCAATATGCAGTATACGCTATTTATTTTCAGTTGTAACATATGCAGCATAATCTTATTTTTGTACATTGGAAAATATATTTAGGGAACAGCACCCTTAAACTGTGGAACGTATATTTCTTTCTTCGAATGAAGTAACAAAGCTTCACAAAATTTGTATAATAGTTATGCTTTAATCATTTATGCACTCAAGAATACGATTACTGATTCAGGTAAGTCTTCAAATTTATCTTAAATACTGTTCAAGGATTCCATGTCGTTTTCGCCTACGCTTTGGAGTGCGGAAGCTTTTAATTAAGCTTAAGCTTAACTGATGATATAGAGATCCTATACAAGTACTTGAATGAAAAGTACATCTACAAATTTTGATCTCAAAACACTCTAAAACCCAACTATCTGAGACAGCAGTTATCTCAAACATCAATTTAAATTGAACAGAGTATTAAAGCCTTCTTTGATCAGTTCAAAGGAATCCGAAGAAGTTTGTTTTGTTGATTAGGAGTTATCATCAATTCCTGTTTATACTTTTTCAATTTTTTGTATCCCCTGGAATCCGAGATATCAAACTTAGTACTACATATAGTTCTGAAGTTCACCAGGGAGTTATTACTTTTCTATTTCTTTTTTCATAAATTTACAAATATGGCTCTGCGATCCATAAGTGGTTGGTTTGATGGTCCTTGTGTAATGTCTAATCAATTAATAAATTATACTCTGCTATATGTAATTGGCGCTAAGTGTCTGGTCCACATAAAAGCCATTCCCAGCATCCATCTGAATAACTATAAAATTTTAGTGATTTATGTTACTTTAGTTTGCCACCAAGATGTCCTTTTCATGTGGTCCATGAACTTATGGAATAATGGAAAGCATTATTTTTGTTACAGACATGTCTAATAAATTATTGCTCTGGGTAAAAATAATTATTGATTTATGCAAAGATGGTGATGCAAGTTGTCATTTGTGTCAAATGAATTTTTCGAAACTTGTCATGTACAGTTTTAATTCTAACACCAATGAAAATATAGACTGTAGATTTTTTTAATTTACTATTGCAAAAATGCAAAATTAATATTTAACAAAAAAGGCCCTGAAATTTATCATATACACCTTGAAAACTGCTTATTCCTATGACTATGGAAATGCTGTGAAGAATTATTGTTCTCTCAACAAACATGAAATCTTATCCAGGGAGAAATACCTGTATCACTAAATCTTAGCATTTGTCATAATAATAAAACCTTCATTTGCCGTTGGCAGTATTTGTAGCACAAAGGCTAGAAGGGCCGAGCAAATGTGTGAAACCAACTGGCAGGAGCCAAGTGTGGCTCATGAAATACCAATACCATTAAAACTTTTCAGGATTTCCCAGCCATGTATATATTGGCCCACATACAAGCAATAGTCACTTGCAAACCTTTTTGCCTTTTTGGCAATGCATTTTGTTTCTTAGTGCTTTTGGCTTTTTGGTTTGTATGTTGAAAAACATTACTCATGAACAAACAAATTGTTTCTCCATTACAAGAGTTCTGAAATCAAGTAAAATTTTGAAAAGATGATGAATGCCAGTATATTATTACCAGTTCTACCTGGATACAGAGGAAGAACTTCAAAGCATTGGTGCAATATTTTATGTGGTATTCGGTTTGGACCCTGTTTGGTAAAACCAACAATACCAACTTAACATTGCTTAAGGTTAGTTACACCCCAAGCCTCTTAATAGTAGTACAGTGTAATGCAGCCTGCTCAGGAGACACTAAGGAAATCCAAGAATCCAAGTGGAAATAATTTTCTCTTTTACAAACAATTATTATTTATTTGTTTATTTATTTTTAACTCCTAGTATAGTGTACACTGTTTTAGGAGTACCCCCATTAAAGTCTTAAAACAGTCGCCGGATCAGCATTGATTCACTGATAAGTGTAATTACCCTCTTCAAAACAAATAGTTATTTGCTCTCTGTTTCGTTTATCCCAGACAAAACTATTGCAAGCAAGTTCCCCCTCTTCTATTTATCTTTCATTAATCTTTTCAGTATCTTTACGTTTTTTTTGTTTTATTTAACCGTTCTCCTAATAATAATTTGGGTTGTAAATTGGCACTGGTCAGCGGATGAACAAAATGTTTAACAGGAAGGAGTGAAATCAACTTCACACCTAAACCTAGGACAGAAGGCATGGATGTGAAAGCTCAAACCTTGCTGGAGAAGAAACGAGAAGAAAACCATTTTTCATACTTATTTTGCCACGCAAAAGTAATTCAGAATAAATACAAAACAAGGATTACTGAGGGAAAAAATGAGTAGCGAAAGATAACCGACAAAAGAAAAAAACTCATTATAAAGCTTATAGGCGACCAGGCCTCCTCGAACTAAGTGCTACAGGTTGAATCGCGAAGAAACGAAAGAGAACTAGATCTAAAGTCAGGGGCACCCAACGAGAATATAGTTCAAAACCACTAAACATAGCATTGTTTAACGTATTTTAGTATTTAAACGGTAGATATAGGCATATTTTTATCTCCTAAAAATTTTTCATCTGTTCGGATTTCCTAGCTGAAAGTTTAGTGGTCCGAAAATGATAGGGATCAAAACTTACCTTTTCGAAATTTTCAGCCAGAAATAAGGCTCCCGAAAATTCTAGGTGACCTCGTTAGGGTAAAAATGCGGCAATTATACCATTTTTTAGATGTTCGAAAATCCTTGGAGAGGAAGGCAAGCAAGAAATTTTACAACAAATGTTCCGAAAATTCTAGATTTCAAATCGTCTTTCGAACAGATATTTTCCGAAAATTAACGTTGGGTGCCCCTGTAAAGTAAGCAATTTGTAGTTGAGTAATGTTGAGTTAATCAAACATTAGTCACAGACCTCTCCCAGAGTACTGTGAGAAATGTTGTCCATTATTCACACTAGTTATAGCATTAGGAGTGGATGAGTTATCCTTGGTCATCTAAACTTCTTGGATTTATATTCATTTCCCCGGCGTTGTTTCATTTTATCGAGGTTCATGCCGAGACAGCTGTTGATCATATTCCCGCGTACTCACGAAACGCGAACGTGAAAACGTAGATTCTCGCAGTTGATTCCCATTTTTTCTCAATTTCACATTCACGACGACTGATGAGGATCACGTTGAATATTACGACAAAATTCCATAAAAATAGTCTTTTACTCTTTCTTTTGTCGCTTTTAAAAGTACCACGCCGGCCTTCATGAGATGGCACAAAAGATGAGGATTATTTTTCAGTCAACATTCCAACTAATATATACGGTGCCGGGCATCTACGTGGTCTCCTGTATTTCGTTTTACCACTGCTTCACACAATAAGATCCAAGATCAGCGTTGAGCCAGAAGCTACAAGCACGTGGTGGCTTCGCCAGTCGCCAGGAAACATCGCATTTATCTCCATTGTCATTTTCATTTACCAGGAGCAAGCATGCCCCGTGTGCGAGGCTTATATTGATCAAAAGGCAGTCGTGATGAACTAACCCGACGGCCTTCTTGAAAGACTTCTATATACTCATGGTCTAAAAAGCTTTAGTAGTTACACAGGACGCCTGACCAGCTTGCAGCAGTTTATGGGTTCCGACACATGGCCGGTTCAAACGTCGAACTTCACATGGGCCGAATCTAATGCAAATGAGGGAAAAGAACAGATGTTTCTTATTTGCATTAGATTCGGCACATGTGAAGTTCGACGTTAAATGGGTGAATTTTCACCCCCCCCCCCCCCCCTTTTCTGAGCCCCCTTCTTTCGTTTTTTTTTCTTATCAGACCTCAAACACCTCAACCAGGCTTTGGTTCTATTACATTATTACAAAAATTCACCCCCCATTTCAAAATCCTGGATCTGCGCCTGCTTGGTTACCTAGCTGACAATAGTAAACAGTCATAACAAAAAACAGACAAACTTTCTCTAATTAACTTTGCTAACGAATTCATCGATCACATAAACAAAGAAAAATTCCGAATCCTTAAACAAAGATTCAGATACAGTAAATATTAGCCACTGCCTCAGTTTTATTTTTCCGTCAGGTCTATACTGTTTTGGTTATTTCCATTCCAACTGATATACTGTTTACTTCCGTGAGTTGAATGCAGTCGAGGGAAAATCGTTGGATTCCTCTCTTATTTAAAGGTTAATACCGGTTAGTACCATCTACAGTGTAGGAGATTTCAATCCATGATAGTGAATGTAAACATCGGGTAATATTGAAATGTTTGTCATTTTCTGTACTGTAAAAGCATCGTTCTTTTAGCTCTGAAAGTTTGCAATTAAGCATTACTGTTTGATAATTTTAAACGCGTTTCCAGGCATTTCAGAGGAACTGCAATCAAAATTTTCCGGGGGAGAATGCCCCCATGAGAAGAAATTTATTCCTCCACTCGAAAAGTAAACGAGAACAATTCCGTGTGTTTAAAAGGTTTTACGTCTGTAATCGTCTGCTTACAAACAGCCGAGGTGATATCGACATCTTATTTATTCGGCTTCCACTTCATTGAGAACACCTGCTTTCATCACGTGACAGTTGTGTTCCTCTGTAGCGGGAAGGATTACAGCGTGGACCTTATGGAACTAAATCAGAAAGAAAACGCATTCCGAGATGCAAGTAAGTCTGACATTTTACACTATTATATGCCCTGCACTTGTTATTCTTAATAGTTATGTCACAAGAAATTTATGCATAGTGAACATTAGGTTAGACATCTATTTCGTCCTTGGGCCTGATTACATACGCTACGTCTTGAGCTAGAAATTTGCGGCTTGGGAAATTTTTGATCGCTCTTTAAAAATTTCTGTATTGTGCTATTCATCCTTGTAAAGAGGTTCTATATTATCTCGGCTTTTGTTTTTCATTTCGGGAAAATGCTAAGCTTAAAATTTTATGACTTCAGACCTAACTTTCGTAGAATCCGTCAGTTTTAACTTAAGTTCTTATATAGTCCAACTGTATTTTTTTAATCGGAGCTAAAGTTTCGTTTGTCTTTCAAAATGGATTTAGTAGGGATATTTTACAAATTTAGGAAAATTTCACACTGTTCCTTTTCTCTCACTTGTATATAAATGTAACAGCAGTTAAGCAGATTTCGAAGCGACCGAGTTAGTAAGCTTAATTATGCGCATTTTTGCGCGCTTTGCTTTTAAATTCTTAATGATTTTTCGTTTCGGGAAAACTAACTGTAGGCGTTTAAATGCGAAGAATTGTAAATTGTGTTTTCTTTTAGTGCAGTGGTGACAAAGTTATATTTAGACGGAAAAGTTAATCTGCGTGGGGTCCAGTGTACATGTACGTTGATCACAGGTCGAATTACTTAACTGATGTGTTTTCGTGGGCGATAGTCGGAGTGATGTACATGTAAAGCGAATGATAAACGGTTCAACATTTGTTGCTCCGCTTAATTATCCTAAACATTCATCAATAGCAGAACTTATCGCTAATAGTTAATATTCTCTGGTGGATTGTGTGCCAAAAATTTATTGGCTTCATGAATAAAGCCCCATTTACACGAGCAATTTTTCCTTGACAAGTTTGCGTTGACAAGGAAAAATTGCTCGTGTAGATGGGGAATAGTGGACAAATTTTCCTTGTCAAGGAAAATCTGGCATGCTAGCTTTTCCTTGACAAGGAAAAATTGTCAAGTCAGAAATTTGCTCGTGTAGACGGACAGCAAGGAAAATGTGGCAAGGATATTAATGATTTTTAGTGCCCACTATCTTGTCAAGGAAAACTTGCTGATCGTCTACACTCTTAAAGTGAGTTTCCTTAAAATAAGATTAAAAAATCTTGTTTTAAGTTCCTGAGATAAGAAACTGCAAAGCTTAAGACAAGAACTCTAAATTCTCAAAACAAGAACCAGGCTTCTTGAAACAGGAACTTTATTTCTTATTCTAAGTACAAAATAAAGGAGAAAAATTTCCTTGAAATAAGGAAATTAGTACTTATTTTAAGTTAATGAAACCAAGTAACCAGTGTCTTGAAACAAGGAAATTGCCTCTTGTTTTAAGCAGTAAAAACATGCAGTTAACAAGTAATAGTATCTTGAACTAAGAGAATTGTTTCTAATGCTTTACGTTTATGAAATGAGCTCTGATTACCTTAAAGTAAGGAAATGTCCATAACTTGATATACAGGCATGGAACTAAAACATGTTTTAAATTCAAAATATTAACTACTTAGTATTACTTAAACGTTTTCCAACAAACTTCACAATAATAACACTGCTGTTTCTTATACTGCTGCAACTTGTATGAGCATACATGTAATTAGATATCTAATCATCTGCTAATTAAGCATTTAACCAGCATATTCATGGCACTCTTTTTTTACTTACACCACACTATCTACTTTCTTTGATAAGAGTTGGGAACTAAACATTTGCTTCATGTCAAGCTTAGTTTGTGTTAATTTGTTGCCTACTTTCTTACTGATCATAAAACTGACAACATTTTTAATCATGAAACTGCCTCCTTTGCATCTGAGAGTGCAAAAAACCTTACTGAAACCTTTAGAAACATGAATACACAACATGTCAGCTAAGTAAAATTAGAAACTTTTCAACATATATTGTGACAAGAACTTGTCCAACTGGTTAGCTACTGATATTTTGTGCACTGACATTGCTCATTTTGCTTAGAAGTTTGTTTTACACCACCACCAAAGTCATATCAAATCTACATGCATACATGTATATAACAATCCTCTGCCAAGCATTTCAACGGTATATTTATGGCAGTTTTTATTCTTACACCACACCATCTACTTTCTTTGAAAAATCCATTTAACACTCTTGTAAGAATGAACTACCATCAGCCAGCTTAGAGGCATACATGGACTGTGTGAAAGGCAAGTCTTCGTCAAATGAACTGCTGCAAGGGCTCAAAGTTGACACATTCGACACTGGGGTTGAAGATCCTCTTGGTGACCAGTGGCCAGAGGAGGTCTAGAAATAAGAAAAAGATATTTAACATTTTCTACTCCTTGTATGGAAATTATCTTTCAGGGTTTAAGATTTATAAAAGATGTGAATGTTAACTCACATGGCTATCTTGATCTTGTAAACCTCAGACCATTGTCTGTTAGTTTAACATCATGTTAAACTAGAAGTTGTTTGTATTATTTAAAGGTGTTTATCCAACACTGTAAAAATATATTCTTGCCTCTCATCTCATCAGTCTCATCCAATCAACAGGATATTTTGTATAAGTCTCAAAATTTCTGCCTTGCTAAAAAATCTGAAGGGTAGAGGTCCATTAAGTCTGATTGTGTCAATTTCATAAACATTTTCCCATCCACTTGATTGTCTAGTATGTTAGGAGGAATATACAGAAAATATTGACATGCAATGAAACAAACCATAAAATCACAAAAGCAGTGCAGTCACTTTCACGACTTTTTTCTCATGGAGGCATTCATAGAGACTTAATTATGCTTTTAAAACTTCCCATCTCCCTCTTGTTTGTTTTTTTTCCCGCAAAACTGAATGGGTAGGGGGCAGGGGATGGACAATAATTATACAAAAAAAAATTACAATGATCTAAATAATGAAAATTCAGATAAGTCTTTCTTCTCCCCCTCCCCTCCAAAAAAAAAACGATTCTTGCCAATCCTGAGGACCGAAAAAAAAAAAGACGTCTCAGATGTGACCAAAACCAAAAGCTTTAAATAAATTGACTGACACACGAAAAAATCTCATGCTGACTGTGAACAACCGGGATGAAATCACATTTGGAGTGTAAAATCACATCAATTACAGCCAAAACAATTACATATAAGCAGTGAGAAGCTTCAATTCCGTAAAATTATGAAGTTAACGTTTCTGCAAGCGAAGCTTTTTCGAAAACTATGATGTAAAAGATGAGTGCGTAATGAGCGCCATTTTTGGTGGGAAGAATGCTTTCACTTCAACAGAGAATTCACGGTCAAAACAGAATGGCTGAGGAACATACCTTTAAGAATGCGACACTGATCCGCAAGGAAACCTTTCTTCTTTAAAAAGTGCGACCATTCTTTGCTTGTAAAGGCCCGTAACCGATCCTTGCATCAACAACTCAACCACCTCGTCTTCCTCCATCTTTGCGACTACACGGTTTGCAACGTGCACTGCAGTGTCACATGACCCAGTTACGTGTCACTTTCATCCAATGAAAGAGACGGATTTCATAACCCAATAAGAAACGTTGTAATAAACTTCAAGTTTACGAAAGAGTGTCACTGGACAGGAAAAGCGAGAATGGTGGAAAATTTATATGTCTGTGTCTTCTCAACAATATTGCTACATCTTTTGTTAACTCATATAAATACGGGACACAATGATGACAAAGACTATTTCGTGTTTTGTGGAATCGATGGATGTGACCAAAGGTTTGAAAAAGCCAACACCTTTGCAAGGCACGTGAGAGAAAAGCACGGGAAATTAGTTTTGATCTGTAGTTATTTCGTTGTTACTGTTTGAATTATGTTTTACCCCGCTATAGTTTGTAATTTTGTGCAACACTGTAACTAAATTTGGTTGCTATTGTTGACAATTAAACTTTCGAATTGCAGTTATTTTGTTTCTGTTTCTATCATTTTCTCATTAACTTTTCTCTGACATAATGCCATGTTATATAAAGTTTCACATTTCCAGTCATATCATGGACTTGTACAATGATCACTGATGGAAATGAAGGCATTTCCTTTGGCATTTGGAGGTCTGGCGTTTATAAGAATTTAACTTCTAGTAACAGGATAATAATTTCTTGAAATTAGATTACGTTGGCGCTTGTTTTAAGATCTCTGTGATCTACATTTCTTTTAAGATCTTAGTGGCTTAAAACTAGCTTTTATGTTCTTGAAATGAGAGTAACATTACTTATTTCAAGACCAGTGTTCTTGAAATAAGGATTCCTACTTTAAGAGTGTCTACATGAACAAGGAAACCTTGTCAATGGAAAATTGTAAAGGAAAACTTGTTGATCATCTGTACAAGCAATAAAAATTGACAAGTAAACTTGTCAAGGAAAAATTGCTCGTGTAAATGGGGCTTTAATTTCTGACGTACAGAATTTCAGAGAATGCAAGATCCAAACAGTCTTCTAAGTTTATGAATTTTGTTATCAAATTAAATATTATTCAACTAAAATCAGTTATGCCCCAGACAGCGTGCACTGTCGTCTTCAAGGCAAGAAGCAAGAAAATATTTTCAATCAGCTTACTCAAGAAAGGGGGACGCTTCTCTTTTATGCAGTGTGTGATCTCTGAAGTGAGAAACACTGTGGCAACTACACTTCAGAAGTCACCACTCAAAGGCAGTGAAATTGCGTTTTTTCCTCATGAATACTGTGAAAATTTTTAAACTGACCAAACGTTAGTGCAGCTATATGTGGGCCTTGGGCAAGCTTGTCGGAAGTGACTGTTTGTATGGGAGTCCGATGCCAAATAACTTAAGAAAACCTTGAATGCAGAAATTGTATGAATTGTAAACTTTATCTGCCAATCAAAGGAGTTTACTGACAAAATTTGAAGGCCCTACCTGAAGTAGAATTTGCAAATTGTAATACAGGTGGGGCCCTTTAATCCTTTGGTTAGCGATCAGAGGGGGTGGCTGCACCAGTGACAAAGTTTGTTAATTTGGTCGTGAAAAGTTGAACTCATTCAATTTCTCTCAATTTTTTTTCTGTGATTATTTGGCTGTCGCCATTGCGGCACTTGCACAAGGGTGGCCACAATGATAATTTTCACCACACGCTGGCGACGGGACAGATTTAGAAAAAATTGCATCACCATTGGAAGCAAAAAATCACTCATATAGCTGCGGCCTAAGGCCTAGTATCCTGTTTTCATTTGTTTTCTTATAAATAAGTGATGAAAATAGGCTCTTGATCAATATAAGAGACTTTATAGAAGGTTAAGGAGCCTCAAATTGGTTTAATTATATTTTTTAAACACCAATTCTTTGATAGATTGATACTACCACAATGTTTTGTTGGTTTCCTTGAAATGATATCCAAAAAATGCTCAATTATTTCTCAATAAGTTGTGACCTTTTTTTAACATATAATGTTACCATAGCTTTAGCCTGAAACTCAAAAACAAGTTTTGTGACCTCTGTTCTGTATTATTAAATTGCAATCAGCATATCTCAATTTTTAGCTTCCCTGATTTAATTACAGTGATTCAAGTTTTGTCACCAATTTGCAACTTGCAGTACATATAGTGATTGCATGATCTAGTGATTTATTATTGGCAGTGATGTTCTTACAGTGATGTCTTGTCTGTTTCAGATGGAGATGGTGATGGCAATGGTAAACGTTTTGTACTCAATGGCTCTTTTACTATTTTACCGAGTCATCCAATTTTGCTATGTGACGTGCAGCTTACTACTTAATACTAGGAAGTCTGAATAGAATGAGGCAATCATGGTTATGCAGACAGAGAGGATTGGTAAACGTAACAATGTTTTATTGTTAGCACTAAATTTGTCAATTTTGTTTGTTGTACTGACAGGTGGAGGGTCTTCTGAAAGCCGAGGCATATGCGATTATGTGCTGACATTTGTTTCTTTCTTGCTGTTCGTTTGTACGTTGCCATTGTCCTTATGTTTCTGCATTAAGGTATGCTTGATCTCCTGTTGTACATACTACTTCACTATTCTGAACTTTTCATTTCCCATCTACTCCAAATTTTTTGATCAGATACTCCTGGATAATATAATATTGTTACAGTCAAGCTGTTGATTCCCAACTACTGAACAGAGTGGAATGCAATGTTCAGGTAACTTTCAGGATAAGGTAATCCCTTATTTAATAGTGATTAAAAATTTATTAACACAGATTGTGCAGGAATATGAGAGAGCAGTCATTTTTCGTCTTGGGCGGTTGCTTCCTGGAGGAGCTAAAGGACCAGGTAAAATTTATTTTTTCAGTTATTTGTTATTAATAATTCTTCAGTTAGTTTAAACAGCTTTAGACACCTGTTATTTGTAACCCAAAAGGGCACATGTGTAGCGAGAGTTGGGGGCGACGAACTGGAAACCAGACAATTGTAACGCACAACAGAAACTTTTAATCGGAGTAACGTAAAAACAGCAGCTTGTAGAACAATAGACAAATAATTGAAATCATAAACTTGGAGAGCAGATAAAGGCGATTCGATTTGTAGCTTAGCGTAGCGATGAGACTTGGTTGTGATGAGATTTGATTGCAATGAGATTTGATTGTGGTTTGGTTGTGGTTCGAACTAGAAAGCAACAAAAAACTAAAGAAGCCGACAGATACACTACTACCTAAGCGCACGTGGCATAGAACAGCGAAACTACGCACAGGCTAAAGATAATTGTGCCACGTAGATAATAAACCTAACTTATGGCTATAATAACCAAGTGAATAAAATGACTTGCTTTAGTCTGGCTCCTAGCGGCTATGCGTAGCTGATATGTAGTGGTGGAAAAGGTAGCATGTAGCGAACAAGTAGCGTTGCAATGATAGACCTCTAAAGCACTACCTAGCTTACATAATGAAATCCGATCACTAAAACTGTCATGCAAGTATTTACAGTCTCCACGGTAAGTAAATAATCAACGAGAAATAACAGACACGAATCACGGCTAAATATAAACAGACGAATTATTGTGTTATGAAAGTAACAGTATTAACTCACTGACACCTTATGCACCCGTAATTGCCTGCCTGGGACCACGTCCCTTGTACCACTTTTGACATCATCAGTTTTAATGGTCCTACACAACCAACTTGGGCGGGGGGACGAGATCTTTCAAACCATACCCAAATGAGTGCCATCAAGTAAACCGGCCAGACAAATACACCAAGAAAAAAACATGTAACTTTGACAAGAAAATTATATTGAAAATCTTGTCCCATCATCCACTCGTACTTCCTTCAAACCAGGAGCCAGTGGATTAGCAAAATAAAAAGATTAACAGAGTGATAGAACTTTCATTAGTTTGCAATTTTTTAATTTAGTCTTTCATTGTGGAAAGTACATGACAGGAAAAATTATTTGCAAATTATGAATTACTGTAATGAGAGAACAGATAATGGCCACCTTCGGGATGTGTGAATTTAATTAGTTAAGTACAAAATCACTTTTTGAAGACTTAAATACACAGATGAAGAAAGCTTAAGGATGAGTTCAAAATATAAGTGGAATTGAGCTTTGAACAACGGTTGTTTTTCAGGCATGTTTTTTATCTTACCCTGCATTGACTCATATCAGAAAGTGGATTTGAGAGTTGTGTCATTTGATGTACCACCACAAGAGGTATTCAATGAATTTGATTGTGAAATGTTATGCTATCATAGCCTTCAAACAGGAAAAACCTTAACCCTTGAAACCCCAAGATCAAAATTTAAATTCTCATCTGTTGCCCCTACACATTTCCAATAGAAGTAGTGGGGAGATGTAGTTAAAATATCAAACAAATTTGTGGTGTCATCCTTCCTTAATTATCATGACCACTCTGTTTTTAAAAGCATTGATATTAGTATGTGTAATCAAATGGTGACGAGTGAAATTAGGGAATAATTTCACGCACGTTTTGTCCAAATTCTAATAATTTCCCGAGCCTTTAGGCTTGATATCTTGGGTGACAAATTATGCTCACAATCGTGGGTTTTTGACTTGTTTATTGTATTGAGAACTCCACGCATTGAAATGTTTAAAGCATACTTTCAGCTAAAGTTCACAATTGTTTGAATTTTTCGACAAAAAGCCCTTTGAAATCCTTCTTGCTGTTTACAAATTGTTTCAAAGTTGAGTCAACTGTCAAATCTTCGTTACATGATTCGCTATAATTCGTCATGAATGAACTGAAAACGGCGCCGTGTAAAATGCGCCTAAAATCCAATCGCGGTCATCTGTGCATTTGTCTCCGTGTTAACACATTTTGAAGTACAAATTGTCACTAAAAGTTTATTATGTCATGGCAATTTGTAATTTCACATGTGGAGTTATAAATTAACTCTGAAATTTCGCGCCAAAATTAAGGAGTAATTTGTCACCCATGATATTACAAGGGGAAATTTGATGCTGCTCACTCTTAGGTTTAAAAGGTTAAATTACAATGACTAGAACCAGGTTTTCTGAGCCCACAAGAATGAGCATGAACCATTGTTTTTATGAAAACCATTGGTCAGCAACCTGGTTCTGGTCATTGCTGTCTAAGGTCTTCCTTCAAACAGGGGCAAATCAGTGGATGTTCTGGTGATCAAGACAAACATGTGGGGCCAGGAATGAAAAGGCATCCCTGTTTTTTCAATATGCTTATGAAAATATTGTCTGGGTATTTTCTTTTTTGTGAAAAATATCTCTTGGAATTTTATAAAATAAAATTATGATATTTAAAACAGCAGCAGAGGTAAATTTTGTGAAAGAAAAATCATTAAGGGGGGCTGGTTGAAGAAAGCAGAGTGAGTAGATTACCTTTCCAAATGTACAAGAGAAGGGGTCTACTGTCTAATGTCATCCACCCGTCCAGCAAGTCACCATGTTTCCATTTGTTCTGATTTTTATTCGGTCTGTTGTATAATTTGTGTCCAGGTTTTGACAAAGGACAGTGTTACTGTGGCAGTAGATGCAGTGGTATACTTCAGAATATACAATGCCACCATGTCAATTACAAATGTGGAGAATGCAAATCGTTCTACTCGTTTGTTGGCGCAGACCACCCTTCGTAATGTGCTGGGAACCAAGAACCTGAGTGAGATCTTGGGTGAGAGAGAAACTATTAGCGAGACCATGCAGGTACTGTCACTTTTTTTTCTTTTTTCATGGGTATCGCTGCCTTTTACTTCACCTGCGGTTTGTTGTTGACAGTTGATCGACAAACATGGCAGCTACTTCACTTTCATAGTGAGGCTGAGGGTAGCTCAGTTTTAGTTTAGAGCATGCTCAACAGGAATTGTTGAGGCCATTAGCAGAGTCTCCTTTTCTTCTAGGAAGACTGAAGGAGTCTGCTTGCAGGGTAAAAGTCAAAAATACTAAAAATATTAAAGGAGTGTCTGATCCATAAGTCTACCCTTAAATTTTTAAATCATTCACCCCCTCCCAGATACTGCCTTAACACTCTTAGGACAAGCTGATTTATATATACTGTGCAGTGAGAATATTGCTACCATTAAGTTTAACTCACTAAGATTGCTGGGCTTAGTTACCGGTAACTATCTGCAAATAAATAATGGTAGTAAGTCTTTTGTTTCTTCCAACAGTCATCTCTGGATGAAGCCACTGATCCCTGGGGAGTAAAGGTGGAGCGTGTGGAAGTGTAAGTAATCACTTTTTAGCTTGTGTATTGCAAGGGTAAAATTAATATTATGGAATTAATACAATTCAGACCTACCGCAAATGGAAGTAGTTATTTTGCTACTGATCCTTTGTTGCATTGTATTCCTTGCTTGCTTTTCAAGCTTCATTTTATGTCTCAAAAGCTAGGATAAAGTTTATTTTCATCTGCCACAAAATAAAAGGATTAATGGACCAATAAGCCTGTTTTATGAATCTAAGGGCACTTACTAACAGTCACAACTGACAAGTTGGACCGGTCATTTTGAAATTATATGAAATAGGCTTCTTTTTAGAGTTTTTGCTAAGAACCCATCACTGGTATACACACTGTGTAGAAATAAACTGATCTGGCTCTACAGTTCTGATTAATATTAGAGTTCTTTTTTCAACTGGACTGAGTTGGCCAGCCAGTTCAGACTTATGGTAAGTGCCCTAAGTATGGATAAAACGTTTGTAAGTGCTGTTGGCTTATGTTAGGCTGTGCCACTATTTACATTAATAACTACTTAATAACCGAGAGTGAGGTCGTTACGGGAAAATCTCAAACTGAGGCCTTGCCGTATTGACCGAGCGATAGCGAGGTCAATACAGCTAGGCCGAGGTTTGAGATTTTCCCGTAACGACCGAACGGTTGAGGTTATTAAGTTGTTTATTATATGGCTAACATAACGGTTCTAAGGGGAAAAAATTAGTTCAAGCACAAGTCGTCACTTCACGATAATCTGTTCATTGATATTTTCGAAACTCAGGTCAAACGTTTCACTAACAGTTTTCGTGGTCGTGTTTTCAGTTTTTTGCCCTAGAGGCACCAATTTTTAATGTTAATAAAAAAAAAATGTGGCCTTTGGATGACCTTTTGTTGTTTTTGTTCCTAATTTGCATCATCCGTAATCGGCCCGTGGGCATTACGGGAGAATAATGCCCTAGCGCTTCGCTTCTCTCAGCCAATCAGAACGCGCGTTATATCGTATACAAACACTAGCCATATAATAAGGATTCAGTATTCCATTCCAGTTACAAGCTTGCTATTGCCTTGAATGCTATTTGGTTTATATAGATCCAGCTCTTTCATTGTCCAGCGTTCAAACCTTGAGAGATGAATAACTTTTTATTAATGACGCAGGAGTTGCAATTTTTTTTTTTGAATAGTTGTCTGAGCTAACCAAAGTAGGTGACAACCTGATGAATTTATTTTAATCATTTGAGTGCAGACCTAGACAAAGTAGGCAGCAGTGAGAGGTAAATTCTCACAAAGTAGGTGGAAGTTTTCACCCGCACTTCTAATGAAACCCCTGGTGACACTACTATATGGTCACCACATGGTGGAGACCAAAACACATTCACATTCTGTTTCACCAAAGAGAACAAATCCAATCTTGAATTGTCTGTTTATCTGTTGTATAGGAAAGATGTTCGTCTTCCTCAGCAGTTGCAGAGAGCCATGGCGGCTGAAGCTGAAGCCTCGCGTGAGGCTCGTGCAAAGGTTAGTCCTGGTAACTACAATATTACTGATCTTGATCTTCCATCAGGCAGGTATGGATATTTTCTGGAACAGTGCATAAAGGAAGCCCATCCTTAATTGCTTTAACTATCGCCTGAAACAGTTTGTTGTGGCAAATCTTTAGATATCAAATGCCTTTGGTAGGCCTTTGCCTTCAATGTAAGTGTAGGTAGTGGGGGTAGTTTCTAAAGAAACTGTGGAGCTGCGTCGCAACCCTTTCGTCAGAGCGAATCCAATTTGGATTCGCTCTGACGAAGGGCTAGCACTCGAAACGTCAGCTTTTAGAATCCCTGTACGGTGGTCAATTTACATTTATCAACTCTGTTGATAATACCAAAATTGTTGTAGTTGGTATAGGTTTCCACAGTATACTGAGCTTGATTGTTTGAGTGTTGTATTTATGCTTTTTGTCTGATCAGGTGATTGCTGCTGAAGGAGAAATGAATGCTTCCCGTGCACTGAAGGAAGCTGCTGAAATTATTTCAGAGTCACCTTCTGCTCTTCAGCTGCGTTACTTACAAACACTGACCACCATCTCTGCTGAGAAAAACTCCACCATCATTTTCCCACTTCCTGTAAGCTTCTTGGCAAGGTTCCTTCCAAGTGAAGGCAAATGACTACATGGACAGTGTAAAGGCACAGAGCAAGACCCTGCTACTGAAGTCACTGTTCTTTAAAATCAGTTTATGCCCTGAATTAAGCGTAAAACGTAGAAGGACACGGATATTTAATTTGCTTTTAAGTACGTGTAGTCTAAGTTTTAAAGTAAGGCCATTTCAAATATTATTGACCTTGAGAAGCATTTGTTTTGTCCATGGTTACTTTTCTTGTAACCAGTGTAACTCTCCATTTTTTCAGGTAGGTTATGAGTTTCAGGGCAGCTGGCTTTGAATATCCAGGAATCCTAGGTTAGGTTAGATTAATAATGCATAATGCCCTTAATGTGTAAGTAAAACCCCACTTTAGTGCCCCAAAGGTATAAAAATTTCAATGAATAGGCTTCCATGTACAGAGCATGGTATGAATCATAATGATATTGATTTAGTAAGAGCAATGATACACAGGGAAGCATGCAATAAATATTTTGTTTCTTTTATTCCCTTCAAAATTAACCAAACCCTTCATTTACTTATCACTTTTTAGGCAATGAACGCCGTAACTGTTCAGTAACCAGTTAGTGCAGATATATTTTCTGCAAATATAGAATCAGTGAGTATAGGAATATTGATATGATTAAGCTGCCATTATTTTCGCTCGCATACAATTGGTCTGAACTCACCACGTGACTGAATATACCCCAGCTGAACCTGGGGAATATCCGGTGACATTTCCCAAATGCGCGTTGCAAAAAATATTTGAAGGATAATAAACACAATAGCCTCCATTTGGCTTTAAATTATGCTCGGATATTTGTCCTTGGACATTATCAGTTCCTCAGAGCTCACCGTTTTTCTCGAGAGAACTGTTCGCTTCTGAGATTATGCAAATATCCACGAATATTTTCGCGCTAAATGGAGGCTGTTGTTTATTTAATTCCTCAGGGCAACCATCTGCTCTTGCAGGCAAGACAATAGCAGAAACACGAGCTTTTAGAAAGTAAACAAAGGATTGTTTATAATAGACAAAGTATCAATTAGAATGTATGTTGCATTATTTACAGACTGCAAAACAGTCGGTTTTATCCTCCAAAGCGCGAAGCACGGCGTGATCTTGGTGTGAATCCACACGCGCGACGCGCGTGAGGCTCAAGGCGAGGAAAAAACCTCTCTCACTGGTCTCACTCAACGTTTTCACTGGCTCGCTCCAGACCTTTCGTTTGACGAGCGCTTGCATTCCAGACCAACGTAAAAATACGGCTGTTGTGCAGTCTACAGTCTTTATGACCTCGATATATTTGACTTGTTAATCAGGGAAATATAATATAATTTAGAAGAAGATCGAGTGTATTGACTTAGGAATTTGTTACAACTATGTTTACTATACTATACAATAATGTTGTATGTATTCTTTTTTTCTGTCTGTTGGTTTTGACCATTGTGATAGGGTTCAATTTAGTTGCAACTGAGACAGTTTAGCCCACAGAGACTATTACAGTAAACAGGAGTGCAATTTTTTGTTTAAGTATTTTTGCGCTTTTCTCCGATCCATCTCGGATTTTCCCTGATGGGTGCGTTGCTTGTTGCATCTAATCTTTTACCCCGTGATACATTGAACAAGGACTGGAATTCTTACCGGCCCCACTGTGCATTTTTTTCACAGTTTACTGAGTTTATTACAAAAAGATCGAAAGCCTACATTTTTTCCCATGATTCACGGAATTTCGTAAACCGTCACTTTGCATTTGATTTTGTAGACGTCGGGAAAAAATGGTGTTTAGTTCCGTGAATAACTGTCTTATTTGACATGAAAATGTGAATTAAAAGCAATTAAAGAGAAAAAAAACGAGAGAAAGAGATCTGGAACTATACAGTACGACATTTAGGTCTGAACACACCGAGGATTTGCGGGAAGCAAGTGTGAAAACGTGTGTAACTAGGACACTGCCGTACCATCAATTACGGTGGATGCTTCTTAGTTAGGGTTGCCTTTATAGATGGTGGGAAATAAGATTAACGTTTTTCTGTCGAAAATGTTATTCTCAGTAAAGTGGCCAAGCGAGATGGTCCACAGGCTACAGCAAAATCTGCTTTTCCCTTGCGACGACTGATTTCTGCGCAAACTGTGGCGTCTGTCGCTCGCTTTCAAAAAGTCTGTTTCAGTAACGTTTTTTTCATTTGAAAACTGACGTACGGACATTTTTTTCCGGTTTTCAATAAAAATTGCGTCCACGCGTATGGTTTGTGCGTACTTGTAGTTTTCGCCTGTCTGCACGTATCCGTTTCTGCCGGTGTTCGGAAAACGAATATTTTTATGGGGGTTGGCTCTAAGATTCTGCCTCGACTCTTTTCATGAAATGTTTCAGTTGGTCGACAAAATGTCCCATCATGAAGCACTTTTAAGCACTGTCTAACATGTCTAACTCATAATTAGAACGTCTGAAGTCTCGCTTGGGGACATTTGCAAAGCCGTAATAGGAAATGTTCTGAAATGAAAACCGTGAACATGTTATCAAAGAAAAAATGTTTTAAAACAAGGCATGGTGGCAGTGAAGCATGCAATATTATTAACCCACGGGAGATCACACATACCAGTGACAGAATCGGGTTTGAATATTTCTGTTTTCATTCGTCCACATTACGTTTTAAAATTTTCACTCTGAAGAGCGTTTCACCTAGTACGTGTGGATGGAAGACCAATCCGTGAAGTTCAGACGAAGAGAGGCGAGGCGTTAATTGGTAAATAATCAGTTGTTGAGTGGGTTGCCAAGCCAACGTGATCAATTAAAGTAATAGTTCTGTTTTTAAGTCACCCGTTATGTTTCATTCCTTACTTCATTTTTCTCGGTTTGCAGACTTGGTCACACAAATTCTTGGATTTACAGATCAATTCCGCAAGGAAGGGTTGATATGCCTCTGGTTAGGACCAACATATCCACTTGTCCTCCTGTTTAATCATAGCACACGTAACTCTTTGTACATTGGCCGTATTTATCTTGGAAGACGAATAATTCGTCTGACACGCGCATTATGCGTCAAGATAAATACGGGAAATAAGAACCAGACGCTGTTTTATTCGTCTAGACGACGCACAAATTCGTCAACATAAGCTCGGGACACACAAAACAGACGAACTCGCAAAATCTCTGTTTCTTCCCGACGAACACTTTATGCGGTTTTGTTGCAAAAAAATACATAAAAACTGACGGTGAATCTCATGTTCGTAAGTGGTGTAACGGGCTTATTAGTCTTCTAGCATCATTTCGCTGTGTCTCCGTTTTCTTTTTACTGCTTTGCCACTCAAAACACACTGCAATTGTTGATTTTCGAACTTATTTCTTTTATTTGAGATAAAGCACGACAAATGCAGCCATTTTGTTTCGATTTACCGCTTCAAGAGTTCTAGTAACCCATCTCTGTCTTTATACTGTTATTCGTCTACTGCTGTTTTATGCGACTCCGTATTTATCTTGAACTGAGGCATAACTCGTCTGAGACGAATTATTCGTCTTCCAAGATAAATGCAGCCATTTTCAAATATGATAATTGATTACAATACCACGCTACAGTCCTCGTGCAATTCTCATGCTTTTTTGTCCGCCAAACATCCAGTGGTGAGCTAGGGGGGCGGGAAAGGAGAAAGCATCCACACTAATGTCTTGGATAACATAAACTCGTTGTCGAAGGTTGTATTTTGTAGTTTATCTCTGGAAGAGCATTTAATGAAGAGACCCGGTGTTGAAGTGAAGTAGTTTTTCGCAACACCTCCCACACCCCGTGCGAAAAGCACCTGTCACGTTACTTCCATATTTGGTATATCGTTCAACTCAGCGCGAAGTGCTCTTCTTCGGACTTCTCCGTTCATCCTGGCGAGCTTCGAGCAAATTTCTTCTAAACAAGAACCGAACAAGGAACTGATGGATCCTGAAGGTAAGCAGAATGGCAGTTTTAGTCGTATGCTATTAGTTGAGTTAGTAGTTTGGCCGCCAAATTTTATCTTTCGCCAGGTAAGCAGACAACAAAAAGGTCGACTCCCATGCATCAAGCAAGCAGGAAGAAACGGGTTTACTAAACTCGCGTCTTTCTCTTGTGTCGCTGAGAAGAATATTTTAGGCTGCTTTCGAGTCTCGTGTGCTAGATTCCATAAAAAAGGAAGCTTGCGTAATCTCATCGGTGCTGAAAGCTCTTGATCAGCGCACAGGCTTTCGTAAAGTTCTAAATTTATCTGAGCACACAGTGTACATGTGATGCCTGGTGCGCTGTGTGGTATCCAATCATCCCTATCGAAGTTAGAGATACAGTGTGCAAATACGATTATTACTCTAGGCAGTTTATTACTTCTAGGCAATAGAAGAGGTTCGGTTTCTCACCGCCGATGACGGATGCAAATATAACGAAATCGAGCAGCTTAGTCGAGCTCGTGGAGCCAAAACGTAACTCTTTCTGGCGTCTTTTTCATGTAAAAACTTCTTCTTGCCTTGAAGTTTCGAACCTTTTTGGCCAGTATGACATTCTGGCATTCGCATCATAGTTTCTCATCCTTGAGTAATAATTATCAGGTCTGATAAATAAATTCAAATGTGGGGGAGTTGTCCCTTTTAAAAGGAATCATCTTTCATATTGTCCAAAAGAAGCTTTCATGATATTCATGATATTTTTAAAGCATTAAAAATACAAAAATTCTTGAACACAAAATGTGTTTTCAGTCCAATGTTTCTCCAAGAAGTGGGTTGGATCCTTGTCAAAGTAATAAATTATTTATCAACACGCTAACTGTTAATAACTTATTTTTTGCATATTTACGATAGCATTCTCGTACTCATATTCAGTTGTATTTACTTGAAAGGGACCATTTTAAAATTGCAAATGAATGAATACTTTGAGAAAAATGTATCTGCTTCCCAGTGAACTCTACTGATTACTGAGAGTGTGGACTTTCTTTTCCTTTCTATGTACTAGGCCTTTCAATCCGGTATCCCGGGAAGCTACCAGCTTCCGAGAGGGTCCCTGGGTACCCTGATCAGGCTAGCCTACTTGGTAGAGAGCACCTTTTGCAAGAAATGGGCTATTCCCAATGGGTAGATCTTTGGTAATTCCTCAATGCTGATGTTAACAGGGATTTTCTCTATATATGTCTCAGTGCCCTCTTTAATTAAGCCAAGTTCCCAATAGCTATGGGCACAGCTTCTTTTTCAAGAGTCTATATGCTTGTCACTTCAACCTCAAAGGAAATGGTAAACAATATTTACCTCTGATACTGTGTGAGTTTCTAAGTCCTGCTTCAACTCTGTAGTTTTTGTTTGCTTGTGCTCAGATCTTTCTTCTTCTTCTTCTTATTTTCATCATCATCATCTACAGTACATCACAGCTAGATGGTCTACGAGGGTTTTTAGTTGAGACCAATCCCTGTCCAGGGGTCTGGGCTCTGCAACTTTGTCAAGTCCATTTGGACTGCATTCTGGATTGTTTTGAATGACAAATCTATTTCTATGTCTGCCAAGAAGTGCTGGTGTCTGTGTGTAATTTTCCCCAGAGAACTCCAATCACTATTGATATCACTCTTATCTTTACTCCTTACTCCCCGGCATATCCTCTTAAGTTGCCACGCTAATTCACTGTACTGTTATTTCTTCTCTTTCGTACTCCATACAAGTTTTCCCATCAGGTTTGCATGACTTCAGATAGACAGAACCTTGCACAGAATATTAAATCTGCATTGCTGGGTACAGCAAATTTTCCTGTACCCAGCAATGCAGATTTCTGCAGAACCTCAATGTTAAACCAACATTTGGTCAAGACTACAGTGCATATTAGTTCTCTGGTCATCTTCTTTAGAGAGTATTCTGTTTTCAGAGTATGTCTGGGACTGTTTACTTATAGCGATGTTTCTCGTTACGTCACCTATTGTTGTTAATGTGCCAACCAGAGGTTTACTGGTTGTTGAAACAATGCATGCTATTGTTCGGTGGCTGGCAAATTTAAATATCAAAAGAAATTTGACGTAGATGTTATAGAAAACCTTATTTGGCATTAAGTTCTAAACTGGAATATGAGTGGCCTGATTACACCTCAGTGACCTTTTGTTTCTTTTCATTCCTTTAGAGGATTCTGGAGACCGTGGCTGCTGTGACTACTTGCTCACTTTCCTGTCTATTATTTTGTTCGTCTGTACATTGCCATTATCACTGTTTTTTACCTTGAAGGTAAGTTTACCAATATGGTCTTCTGCTTGCAAAACCTTTCTGATCCAAAGCAGTGAAGGAGGCTGTGTGCTTACAGACACAGGTGTGTCATGACTAATTTTGCATATCTAATCCCCAGATGGGTACTCCACATTGAATTTGAACATTTTGAGTGTGTGGAGCACCTGAAGCAGCCTGCTTAATCCAGATTGTAACAATAACAATCATTTATTATTAATAGTTCTGTGCATTAGTTTCCTATTTGGTGGTTACTTACATGGAAGTGATTTTGTTTTAAAATGACTGTGGATGTCAAACAACTAGTTTTGATAGTGTGAAATGTTTTAACTAAAATGTTATGGCTGGAATTTCTGCCAAGCAACAATCTGAAATTAACAAAAGAAAAAGGAAAAAATCTACTGGTAGTAGGAAATTTTGTTGAGATCTTAACAAATAATGCAAAAAGTTTTAATATTTACGGGTACATTTACTAAACTGCAATATTTATCAAGGCTTGTTCAACATGGGGACAGTGTAAAGTCCACAGGTTATATTATATTAATAAAGTTAAGCTTATGTGCAATGACCTCAAGTAAAGTATTTTCCTTTTTTCTTCTCAACAAACTGCAGATAGTGCAAGAGTATGAAAGAGCAGTAATTTTCCGTCTTGGTCGGTTGCTTCCTGGAGGAGCTAAGGGTCCAGGTATGCTGAAATGTAACAACATTGTTGTCACACTATTACTAATAAAATATCCTTGCAAGAATGCCTTAAGGTGGTATTGGAGGCTAAATTACCTTTTCAGATTGTATGGATTTTTTTGCATCTAAAAAAATGTTTACAGAAGAAGAAATGTAGATGCCAAGTTTAAAGACTGGAAGTCTTTTTCAATGCTGTTTATGAATCAAATGCTCAAATATTTATTGCACAGTCTACAACACAGCTTAAAATTAGCTTTTTCATCCATTCACCAGTTGGTGACAAGAAAGAAAAATTTGATCACCAACTAAAAAATTTTGGCCACCAGTTTCAAAAACCTAGTCATCAGTGCTAAATTTCTGGTCGCATTGGTGACCAGTGAGTTGCAATTTCGAGCCCTGCTACAATCTTGTGTGAATTTGACATTCTCATGACTTTTTCACACACATAATAAATCTTCTTTGCCACAAATTCTCCTTACATTGTATTTATTTTTATGTGAGAGTGGATGGTATTTAATATTCCAATTAACTGAGTGTGATAAGAACCAGTCTGTGACTTTTTTGTACACTGTACACAATCTCTCTTGCTACCTTGTTGTAGGTCACACAAATTCATACAGCTGAAATTCATCTTGAAATTAGTTTCCTTTGTCTCCTAGCCCTAATTATTCATGGTTCATGAATAATTATAAGGTAAAGAGACAAAGGAAATTGAGATTCAAACTACGTTGAAATCATTTTCACCTGAATTTCGTTTTCACTTTCAACACAGCCATCTTTTAGATAAAGTTGTTAAAAGTGTTTTTGTTTTATATTTGATTTAAAGCCAGTGGTTCATCTGATTTCCTTTTTTTTGTAGGATTGTTCTTCATTCTGCCCTGTATTGATTCATACCAAAAAGTTGATCTCAGGACAGTGTCATTTGATGTGCCACCCCAGGAGGTTAGCCAGTAACAATGGCATTAATATTCATCAGATTTATATTACTTGTGATGTATGAGCAGGTTTCCTTTTGTGACTAAATTGTCTGAAGTGAATCTTCTCCATATGTTACAAGGTAGTTCAACTGAAAATAATAATTATTTTTAAGTTTTCATGTACATGTAGTACCATCATAACTCACTGCTTTCAAAATAGATATGTTATAAACATGGCCTGCTTAACATTTAAGTCTCAAAGGTTGAACTGCTTTTTGTAAATAATTAATGTCTGTTTGTTCATGCTTTAATTAAAAACACAGTCAGGGGTTTTATGACAAGGAGCACTTAAATTTCCATTTTAAAGTCAGTTTAGAGAGATGTTTGCAGCTTTGAAGCTTGTGATGAATTCCCTTGTGATACTGCTGTAGAAATGTTTTTATTTCAAGAAATCCAAAGCAAATGTGTTTACCTTGGAAAGTTAAATAAGTTGAGCAGTTCATAGCAAAAAATTTATCAATAAACAAAAGGAGGCAAAGGGAATTGTGTGAATACCTCTTACTAACTGACTTCGAGGTCCATACTGTAAGTTACAGACTGAGTTTTTTTCCTGTTTGCTTGTGGCCCATGCACAAAAACGAGGTTCCGCAACTTACAATACGGACCAAGAAAGCAAGGTTGGTAAGATATTTATTATATCTCTGAGGTTAATCGGGCGCACAGAAAAGGAAACTTTCAATTTAGCGGGCTGCACAGTAGAACACGCCCCACGAAATTGACCAAAAATTTAGAGGTAATGAGAGAGCGTGCTCAACAGAGATTGTAACCATTTGGTGGCAGTTATTCTCGCAGGACTTCTGGTAGCAGGGTAAAATGAGCAAAATAGTTTGTCCTTTTCCAAGTTCAGTGGCTTATAGCGACTTTGATTTTTGGTTTCTGAAAAATACCTTTTTTTGGAGGCATAATTAAGCTGCTTAACTATAATTTTCACATACTTTATTTTTTTCTAACCAAACTCTAGACAAGTTAGAGTTTCTTGGGTTTTTTTGAGTCTCTGATACAGCAACCATTCCACCAGTAATGTTATTGGTTTGTAGCATGTTTCAGCTTAATAAACTACTCATTTTGCTCGTGCAGATTTTGACCAAGGACAGTGTAACTGTAGCTGTGGATGCAGTGGTTTATTTCAGAATTCATGATGCCACAACATCCATCACCAATGTGGAGAATGCAAATCGTTCTACTCGTTTGTTGGCGCAGACCACCCTGCGTAATGTGCTGGGAACCAAGAACCTGAGTGAGATCTTGGCTGACCGTGAAACTATAAGTCACACCATGCAAGTGAGGAAAAAGTCTTAGTGATTAAGCAGCAAATGTTTAGAGGTGGAAGTTCATTCAACTTGTAACTGTTAGATATGGTTCTGTTGTGCAGTGCTTTTGAAGGCAAACAGGCTTGGGTCCAAAGGAAATTTGAAGCTGGCCAGCTGATCCAACAAAGTCAATGTTTGTTTATGGCGTTGATTTCATATTATGTTAATGGTCTGTTCCAAAGGAATTTGCAATTAAAAGCCGCTGTTACATGTTGAAACTTTCAGCTGAAACTTGTGTGCAGTGGCACTGTGAAATAAGTTTCAGCAGGCATTGCACTGTGTAACATGGTTGGTTTCCTGAAACTTTTTGGAACCTCTGTTGCGAGACAAGTTTCACAAGTTTCTACTTCTGCAATGGTTGCAACAATCACTGATGGATGATAAAAATCAAAGGCTCCTATGAGCCAGCTCATGGATGAGGAACATGATGTTCAATACTTTGAATTTACAACAACTTTATTTTCTAAAAAGATATGTGCAAGAAACCTGTACATTCGTTTGTGTTTTGTGGGAGCACATCCTTTTCAGACACACCTCTTGGTAAAAGAACCGTTTGCACGCTAATATTTTCTGTAAAAATACACAGTTGACAGGTGCCAGAAGCATTACATTAGATGAAATTGACAGACGTGAGTAATTTGAACCGGCGATGTAGCACAAATATGCAAATTTGTACACGGACAAAAAAATAATATTCAAATGTGATTGCTTTGTTAAGAAGTGTAACAGGCAAGTTAAAGTTTCTTACTGGTCGATGGCTCATTTCAAGTTAGTTTTATAAACATTTTTGGTCGTAATAAAATTTCTGACTATTCTGAATGCGAGATAACATACAAATAATAACATATTTTGTGAAAGTCCTGAGGGAAATTAGTCATGCTTTACAGTCACAATGTTTTTGAGCGATTAAGGGTCTGGCACAAAACTTTTGCTTTGTAAGGTGAGATATTCAATCCATCTATTTATGCTTTGTGCTACAATTAACTTGACTATCCAAATATTTTGTTGTTCGAACAGATTAGCTGTTATAGCTGCTTGTCAGACCAAATTATATCCTCACAGAGAAAAATATTTGCATGCTTGTGGTCCTTGTGTTTTTGTCAAATGTTGACAAAGTGTTATACTTATTGTTTAAGCCAAGGGATGTAGCCTTTCTAAACAAGATCATATTTGCAATCGAGTGTTCACCATGAAAAGAGTGTGTTCAAAAATACTTCACCTGCTTAAATAGGTCATATGTTGCTCATAAATCAAATGCGTTGCTTGCCAGAATTCGGGTTTTTGGCTAGAAAGTCTTTCTCCTGTTTCCTTTTTTTTTGCCGATTTTCTTCATTCTTCCTACTTCCATTATATTGTGGCAAAAAATTCTACTGCCCCAGGTACCGCACAGTGATAAGCTTTATAGTTGCTTTTGCGATATCTCTAAGTTCATTTTCGCTGCTCTGAAGATTTCAAAGTTCAATTCTCGCAACTCATGTTCTTCATCTGATTAACTTTATCTGATCACTGATCCTTAAACAAAATAGACCTTTGTTGAGTTGGAAAATCAAAATGGAAAACCGACGCCATGAACATTAAACACATAAACAATATCTGCAGAGCAAAATTCTCCGCCTCTGTACTACACCCTGAAATTTGCGAACGTTGGACCAAGAAGACTATGGAGACAAAAGCAATACTTACCAGGGGAGGGGCCTGGGGAAAGTTTAATGAATAAATTAATCAGAATCGAGTGAGTGAGTCAGTGAACGAATGAGTAATCCCCTGAGTGAGTGAGGGAAATTCACTCATACTTGTACTCATTTTTCTTGGAATTCTGTCCAAGGGGCAAAGGTGCAATGAGGTTATCCCTATGTGAAGCACCAACCCAAGGTCAGCACTAGGGGTGGTCACAGCCAGGGTTCGTTACGTCACTAGTGGTTCTTTAACGTCCCACAGAATTAATTGTGGAGAGTTGTGAGATGGGACCTCCGGCTTATCGTCCTTATCCGAGAAGACTAGAAAGTCTAACCATTTGTAGATGTCATTGCAAAGGAAGCACTTTCTCCTCAGTTATTTAAAGACCCTGAGTGTTGGTCCGGCCGGGGCTTTGAACCCACGACCTCCCGCAGACACACAACAAAACCTCATGGCATGACTACGTCATCCATGAGCTACTGTAAAAAGGGTTTCACTGTGTAACACCACTTTGTGAAACTGGTCTCGCTTGATCTTGTTACACTACACTGCATAAGACGATAAAAAAATGGAACAACATTTTCAATGTTCCCGAACAGGTTTCGACCTTTTATGTTACACAGTGCAGCACCTGCTGAAACATGTTTCTCAGTGTAACAGTGGCTTAAAGTACAGATGTATGAATAACAGCATGAGCTAAAGTAAGTCAAAAACCAAAACAAATAGATCCCATTTGTGTGAACATTTGTACTCTGAGAATGCACAGTCAGAATAGTAACTTAATACTGCTGGGGGTAGCCTGCTAAGGTGCTGAGAATTAAAGTATCTGATTTCATGCATCTTCTTTGTAACAGTCATCTTTGGATGATGCTACTGATCCTTGGGGTGTGAAGGTGGAACGTGTGGAAGTGTAAGTTATCTTTTTTTGGAATCAGTAACATCAGAAAATAAAAGTAAATATGTATTTATGTAAAATATGATTGTTTGGATGGTGTATTTCTAGTGATTTACATCTATCTAACAGGCTTCACATATGCAAGAAGTGAACTGAAGTGTCAAACCCCCTTATTGACTTGCTGGTTAACAAAATTCATGTTTCACTGTTGTATAGGAAGGATGTTCGTCTTCCTCAGCAGTTGCAGAGAGCCATGGCGGCTGAAGCTGAAGCCTCACGTGAGGCTCGTGCCAAGGTAGACTTCTCTTTTGTCAATTCACCCTTTGAATAACTGAGTTAGGTATAAGATGGTGCTAGGTGTTGGCACAGATTTGAAAATTTTATGACAGTTATAATGATAATGATAATCAATCTATTTAAGTCCCAAATCTTTCTAGCTGAGCACAGGTGCTCTACTAACTGGGGAGAATGTAAGTCAAATGAATGCTTAATCAACTCAAATCAAATGTGGGATTTTGAAGAGAGGGGAAGACCAGAGTACCCGGTGAAAAACCTCCCGGAGCAGAAACTCAGCCCACTTATGACACTGATTCCAGGAATCTAACCTGGGATATATTGGCGTAAGGCCAGCGCTATCACCACTGCGCCAACTCTGCTCTCCCATCCCATGCTTATTTACTTAAACCAAGTGAATGCTTGTAGTGACTACAATTCTGACAAATCTCTGTGCTCTTTTTGTTTTGACTGTTGTTGGTGTTGTACTTATTATCAACAGTAAGTTATTGCTATGACCAGTAATGTCTTCACTGTTATTTTAGGTGATTGCTGCCGAGGGGGAGATGAATGCATCTCGTGCACTGAAAGAAGCTGCTGATGTTATCTCAGAGTCACCCTCCGCACTGCAGCTGAGATACTTACAAACACTCACCACCATCTCTGCTGAGAAGAATTCTACTGTCCTCTTCCCACTTCCTGTTGATTTCTTGAGCAGGTTCCTGCCAGACAGGAAAGCCTGATGTTGTATGCTTTCTTGAACCTGCAGATGGCTTTGTAGTTTACTCTAGGTTTATTGGCTTAGTCTTGTTTTAACAAAATACACCATAATTGGTATGACAATAATTACTACCGGTAACTTTCACTACTCTGCACCGATTTCCATTTCCAGCACACCAATCAGTCCTGCATGATGTGAAAACAAAGTAGCACAAAATGCAGCGGTGTGTTCTAGTGGTGCCCAGTCACCCCGTGGATTTGAAGGGTTTAGAGATTTTGGGCACCCAACTGCTTTCCTAATATGCCGCCTTTAAGTGGCTCATAGCTGTTTACATCCGACTGGATGGGTTTCATAGTAGAAAGGATCTACAGTAAACCTCTTGTGGTGTGCCAATCCAATGGCCTTTTCACTTGACATTTCTAAACAACCTGATCACACCACAGTTTAAAGTCTTCAGTTTTCATGAGCAGGGTTTTCTCAAATCCGTGGACTAAAAAATCTTGTCAATTGAGCATGTCAGGTCTGCTCGGAGCAGAACCTCAGAGATGGAAAAAAGAGAAAACAGATTGATAGGTGATAACCAGCTATCTTTGTCTAGTTATCGTTTTTATTTTATTCTTGTGAAATTTTACTATATTATTACATTTTTGGCTGGCAAATTTGGTCGGTAATTACCGATCACCGGCCGTTATTTCCATCCCTGGAACCTTTAGTGGAGGCCTACTGCAGTGTTATTTTCTGTCATTCTAATACTTCTTGCTGAAGCGAGAGCCTAAATGTAGGGTTAGAAGTTAAATCTGTACTGAAATGTTCAATTAGCGTTTGGTCAATTTATGGACTGTGATACTGATGTCCAGAATGTGACTTCTTTAAATATTAATATATCAATGTTCATATAGACTGCATTTTATTGTATTAAATTAGAGCGCTTCTTTTGTGTGAAACAAAAACCATTGTAAAGTTGCAGTAAACAATGTAGTTCTGCCTTTATTCAGGTATATGTTGCATTCAATCAAATTTGAAAGATATCATGCAAATTCTGTCAGATATCATACAAACAATATTACTTGACTGGTTAGTAAGATGCTGTAACAACTGTTCTCTTGTCAATTCGTGTTTAAATTAGAACTTAAAGAGAATATGGCCGTCATAAACGTGAATTCTGCAGGGCAGAGCAGGTGATGAAAGCTACCTCCTTTCAGGATGCAGTATTTTGGTATATTGTTAAGTTAGCACTTCTGTGGCATCTGCTATAAGTTAGAATACCTGTACAGCTCTACTGTCAGACAGTGGAGAAAAGGACATATAGAAGCACGCAGGGCGAGGGCGTGGTTGCTCATGCTTTTGTGTGGACATGATTCACTTTTTCTTCCTTTCTACCGCTTGGCACCAAGGCATAACACAAACTTTCTATTTATGCCCTGACAATCACCAACACAAAGAATCGGTTACATTTTAGAGTGCTTATTCACAAGATGAAAACAGTATTTTTTTTCTTTGAATAGTACTTCCAGTTAGTGATGGTTCCCTGAACACTTCTAAAAGGGTGGTACTAAGCAAATAAAAATTCAACATCTGTGTTTGTTGTCAAACAAACACATATAATAGATGTACATGTATCTTTAAGTTGGAAATGAAAGTGTGAAAGTGATTCATTTTGTAGTATACAGTGAATGATGGTAATTGTGTGGCGGAAAATTTGACAAGGCCGTTCATTTCATTAACCAGTAATCGATGCTTGAGCTGTAAAAAACGATTTTCGGCAGTTTGACCAATTTTCTGAGCCCCTCCAGTTGTTAGTCTTGCTATGGCCCTGAGAGATCATCACCCCTCTGAGTCGCCAAAGAAAAACTGACAAGAATACGAAACAAAACATACTTATCTTTACTACAATGAACTTTGGAAAGAAATGTATTTAGTTTTGTCACATAAGCTTTATCACAGTTCGTTCACGGCATGCGATTCAAATGTATCTTGAGGGTGATTAAATGTGTGAAAACAAACAAAGCAACCTCATCAGCTACCATATGGGCGGTTTACCGTGTGTCCAGCGGAATATCTTTGACTGGTCTCCATGACAGACCCTCTCCTCTCGATCTGCGCTCTTGTCTCGCCGCTTAGCCCTCGGGTCTCGCGCTTCGCGCCCGGCTAAATAAACGCCTGTTGTACAGGCGTATGTTGGTCCACTCATTTTCGCACTCCATTCAGTTATACTCTTTCGACCACAAGCCAGCATTGGCCCTAATCCTCTCTTCTAACCACCAGTTAACACAATCCACATATGCGTAAACTCTTTGATCCTTTTGTGTGCTTCATAGCTTAACTTGACAAATTTCTCCCCACTGCACTCCCCGCCATCCGCACTGTCGAAGTAATTATTCGTCATTTTCTCAAGAATCTAGAACATTGATCATCTGCAGAAATTTATATGGCAATTTAATTGCACTTCACTATTATTTGACAAGTGGACGTGTGTATGACACAGTTGCATGAGGAGTTGTGCAATCGTGTGTCTTGCAACCGAGTTCTGATGCAGTGAATTAGTGCTGAAAAGAAAAGAAAAACAAAGAATGAATTGACACCTGAGAATGCAACACCTGCACTCGAGGAGGTATATCGACTTTTTTGTGCACAGTTTGCCGGTGTCATTGGAGTGCTAAAATACATGCAATAGATGATTTTAGAGAGAAAATACCATATGATAAAAACAATGTGGATGAAATATATGAAATAAATCATATATGAACTGCGGATGTGGAATCAAACGAAGACTGATCCCCGCAGTTGTGAACGTGATAAATGTAATTACATAAATGAGCCTCAAAAAAATTCAGGACAGCTGCAAAGATCAGTCTTCATTTGATTTGGTTAGAGCATCACGGCATCGCACCGGTATCGCGAGGTCACCGGTTTAAACCCCGTCATATTGAAGTCCTAAATTTTTTTCAGGCTTCTTTATGCAATTACATTAATTTCGTTCACAACTGTGTGGTGGATCAGTCTTCATTTAAAAACAGTAATCATCGAAAAAGTTAAGAATATTTGTAAGTAAAATGGTCTTGCAGTTATTTTTACAGTGTTTTGTACCAATCACAGAAACCAGAAGAAAAAGTGAAAATAGTGGGTTGATTTTTTCTATTCAGTACACCACTTTTCAGATAAGAGTTAAATGATACAGATAGTAGTCCTGACAAATGAGAAGAAAATTTTGCTAATGAAAATTAGATTCCACCGAGCCCCCCTACCCGGTACTTTATTATTGAAAAAGTCTAGATATATAAATCACTTTAACTCGAAAAATCAGCTGCATCGGGAAAAACAATTAACGTTGCAGAATCCCTGATTCTGATTTAATCTCGCTAAGTGAAACTTCCAGCGGCTCACAAGGTGTTCAACTACCTGACTGCGCTTGTTTGACTGACACACCGAATGATCGATCCCAAACAAATGTTAGTCCGCGTTCTGCGGACGTGCTCTTGTCATGCGCTGGCTTTGAACGTTGGCCGACCTCTCGGAAGCAACTCGGATTTTAAAAAAGCTACAATCAACAACCAAAAAAAATTCTTTAACTGTTGATCGTCTCGTAAAATATGAACAATATCAAAGTATAGCATCGGTAATACTAGTGGAAATTCTGTCCATAAAGTATAACACCTCCACCTCGGACTGACCAAATGGATGGCCTGAGAGACGCGTGACTAGGCAATGGGCCGTGAAGAATTTAATCGCGGTCACAAGTACGCAATAAATCACAAGTCCATTTTCGATGCTGAGAAATGCATAGAAAAGCAAAAGTCTACTTTGTTTTCCACACTAATTTAATTTTCTTATTTCAGCGCAAAGAAGGCAGCATAAGTGTGCCTTTTCTTAAGCTACCTTCCTTGACGTGCCCTATCTCATCCTTTTCAATGTGTGCATTCGCCCCTTTCGCCGCCGCGGGAACATGATTGGTTGATCTGTGGGTTCTGGTCATGTGACCTATAGCTGCGAAGAAGTTTGTACACCTTGTTTGTTGCTGTGTCGTTCGTCACTGCGTATTTTGGTGAACCCTGAAAATGGCAGCGGAAGGTAGGAAATTAGTACTTTTTCGATAAATTTGATGTGAAAATGTAAAAATTGCACCCAAGCGATATCATAGGACTACCTTTTTTCTTCGATTGGCGTCAAAACTGTTATAAAATAAGTAAATAAGCGATTTTATAACTGTGACAGATGGCAATTTGAGCTTATAGCAACACGGTTTCCAAAGCCCACGAAAGACGAAAACTTGTGATGTTAAAGAAATATTGAACTACAGAATTCTGATTTATTCTTGCCAGACTATGCCTGTGTTACAGATCTGGTTGTTGATGTTTGGACTTAGTTCAAATCGATAACACTTGATTGAAGTGAAATGTTCCTTCCAACGCCTTAAAATAAGCTAACTGAACTGAAGCGAAATTTCTTTTAATCTGCAGACATTTTCTGATAACAGGTGATTGATACCATTGAATATTCCAATGTTTTCTTTCTCAGGATGTGCACCGTTTGTCTAAAAATCCTTATTCGGTGCCGGATGCAATTTCTGCAGAAGGAAAGATAAAAAACAGTTTTCGAATGCATAGAGCTTATTGCAGGCCCCGATTGTTCGAAGGCTGGATAGCGCTATCCACCGGATAAATATATATCCAGTGGATAGTGCAATGAGCTTCCCCAATACTTATCCGCTGGATAGTTATTTATCCGGTGGATAGCGCTATCCAACGTTTGAACAACCGGGGCTTGCTATAGCTAATACGGGAACTCCGCTTTAAATAATTTAAGGAGGCTTGATTAACATTGATTAACATTCACACCAATCATAACATTGGTGTGGATTATTTCCCAGAAACGTGGAGAAGTATTTTTCGGTCAAGTGAACTTTTCAATTGATAACACTTTCATAGTTGTTGAACCACAAAAATGAATCGATTAATATTACTTGTAAAATGTAAAGTTACTGTTTTTTGTTATATATAGACCAAAAGTTTAATTTGCTCCTCCATTTATAAATTCTATTCATATATCACTGTCACACTCACCCTGTTCCAAAAACAGTGAGCAAGAATAGTGTTTGAGTCACGGAAAGAATACATGATTTAGCTAAAATCTTGCCCTTTTTATGTTTGCCACTTGATAGCAAGGTTGTTTTCCCAAACCTACTTTTTTTTAGGGAATTGCATTAAGGTAACAGGCAACCAATACTATACCTTTCATTCCTTTGTTTTCAGCCCAGAGAGTGTCTTGTAACATTGGTAGTCCTAAAGGGACACCTTCCCGATGATGCGCCTGTGTGTACATCATCTGTTATCTTTGAAAAAATGCAGGGAAATACTTGAGGAAACTTTATCTAATGCCAAAGGCTTTGGGTTTACACCAAGGAATGACAAGAAAAGTATCTAGAACGCGAAAATTGCACATTTTACATATCATATTGCGACACTAACATGCAAATTAGTTGGTGTCAATGCAACTCCACTCTCTTACAGACAACTATGAATCAGAAAAGGCCAAATGATCGACAAACTGTTTCTCCAACGAAAAATTTTATTGGAATCAACAATGATTTTGCAGATGCTTCACCTCTGTTCAAAGTGATGTCTGTATCGCATATAGGGCAACTGTCCAAGCTGAAATTCAGATGTTACACTATTTCAACTCAAGTGATTGATTTAACAAATCTAGAAAAGGAAAAACTCGAAATTTAGTGTTCTGCAGCATGTTGCCTGGTCTCATAAAATCCATTTCAAGTCCACAATTCAGCTTCATTACTTGAGCAGACTGTTTATTCTGCTTATTCCTTTCACTATTAGAGACTTTAAGCACCAGCACCTGCAACGGCAACGGCAACATGAATACCGAGGGAAAGTCTGGGGAGACAACACAGTTGAAAGCGGAAATTATAAATATTAAGCACTTGCCAAAACTGCAGCGACGATAGCACATTTTCTAGGTTCCTGATTAGCTTCCATTTCTTTGTTGTCTTCTTTAAAGGTGGCCAGAAATCACCTTTTCATTAGTCATTGCAAAGGCAGGTAATGAAGAATTTTTACTGTTATGACATAAACAAGTCATCAAATTCCGACAACAAGATGTCATTCCTTGCTGAGATACATCTGTTCATTAATTTTACGTCAGAATACATGAAGAGAAAGATCAGAATAAAATGAAATAAAGGCCCAATTTGATGCTGTTGTTGCTTTGGAACTTAGCCCAAACAGTTAACATACACTATAAGGTACTGAATTTTCTTGTGAAATTATTCCAGTGAAGTGACAACTGCATACGTTATCTGCGTACTTAATAAAACTTCAGTTGTGAAGATAAGATCAAACATCCTTTACCTTTAGAAATGGATGAAGGCAACAGGGAATTTCACACAAAGCGGCCAGATCATTTTGCTTCAGCCTCAATTTATATATTTCACTTTACAGCAGCCAAAAATAGAGCTTAATCTACAATTTCCACTCAGCTGACGGGCTTGACACTCGCATTGGGGAGTGGGCGAGCGCCAAATGAAAACCCTGGCATTAGATGAATTGGGTTTTCTCAGTGACCTCTCCCGCCACGGTTGCTGTTGTCGGTGCTTCAAGTCTCTATTATCTGAGCTTTAACAGAAACTGGTGGGAGAAAGAAGCCTTCAACATCCAGCACCATAGCGGTTCCCTCTTCTTTTTCCTCCAGCCATCAGTGTTGAAACATTAAAACAATGCCAAAAAATCCTAATTTCACATGAATTACAACTTATGTACTTCTGAGATGGTTTAACGTAATAATCAAATTCAACTTAGCACAATGCAAGCAGAATTTTGAAGGTTCTGTGCTACTTCTTTCATCTTTTTAATTTGCAATATCCTGACAGAAAACTCAAAGTTCAGTGCACGTGCAGTAATGGGACAGTGCTCCTTTAGGATATTAAAAACACACATTTCAACTTTGCAACTTATCTTTGTTCAATTACCATTAGGTCATTGTGTGGTTCCAGAAAATATCCATACCCCCCCCACGGAAGATCATTGGAAATTCCGAGGGGGACGGGGGGCTAAAAGGCAGTAATTTCCGAGGGGTGGGGGGGGTTTCGTGGGGAGCTACTTTTCCAAAGGGTCGCGAAACATGTACAAAACATTGAAAGCAACATACGATCGATCTGAAGCACAAAAACATACTTACATACGTTGTTTTAAAACAAAAGTCAGTACTCCTGGCCATTGTGATAAAGTTCTTATTATTAGCTTCAATGTTTCTTTATTTCTTTGAGTTAGCTAGCGCTACAATCTCCCGAAGCTACTTTCTTCTTCAAAACATTCAAAATGGCGGTCTCAATTGGAGTCTTGTCCCCAGACTTCCAGCTTTGAAGTACTTTCGTTCGACCTTCAGAAGGCCTGGCTACCTGGCTAATACATCGTAACGACGTTCACGAAACCTACTGCGTTAACATGTGTGCTTGTGAAGTTTTCGGTCCTTAAATAAGGATCAACCCAAAGAAACTGACAAAATGTATAGACAAAGGAACCTTGTAAGTTTCTGTTTTATTTATTAGTGTTTGCAAAGTTGTTTAAGCGAGTGAAACGTTCTCATCGGGGTTTGTACAAAAACGCGAAACAGTCGACATGCTACCCAAATGTTAAAGCTTATAATCTTACACAAAAACAACACAAACATAATTTGCAAAGTTGATGGCGAAGAAGCTAAAAGTTTAGCTGGATAATAAACTTAACAAAGCGTTATATTTTTGTTAAAGTTAATGTTTACACTGTTGTAATAAAATTCTATCGTATTTACGTAACTGAGTTGGTATTCCCTTTCTTTTTTACAAGTACAAAACTTCTGGAAATTCCGGAGGGGAGGGGGGGTCAACAAGGACTCCCCTGGAACGGAAAATCCTGGGGGGAGGGGGGTGCAAATCAAAAAGTCTTCCGTGGGGGGGTATGGATATTTTCTGGAACCACACATTGGAATACTTATGACTGCTCAGCGATTAGAACTCTCACTCCAACAATTGCATGTCTTGTTTTAAAGCCTGTACTCCCTTATAACAACACAGTCTGTTTTCATTCAGTTTTAAGGGAAGCTGGCACCATAGCTGGTCATTCTCAAATTCTGTGTTGCAACCAGTTTCATTGCATTTACTGGTCATAGCAGTCCATTTGGTAGTTATGAGGTATTATTAGTACAGCCTGTTTAAAGTGTTAACAAGAGAGGCATGGGGAAAGAAAGCTTAACTTCATCATATGTGAAAATGGATATGCAGGCCTTCCAATAGTGAATTTGATTCTAAATGTTTTGTGTTGTTTATTGAGCTAGCTTGTGTTTTTCAACATTTTGCAGGTGAAACACCAGAACGAGGCATTTGTGATTACATCCTAACAGGCCTGTCAATCCTCATGGTCATTTGTACACTGCCTATATCACTGTGTTTTTGTCTTAAGGTAGGCAGGCACCTTTGTCTCCATGGTATACAAATCATGTGGGCCATGCTAGCTCAAGGTTTATGGAAGAAAATCACAATTAAATTAAATTATTCTCAGATGTTTTCAATTCTACTTTTTACCACAATAATATTGCTAGTAATCTCACAATCTGATTGGCAAATTTGCAGTTGTCAATAATTGTCTAGACAACACTGTTGGCATCAACTTGTCATGCAACATTTTTACCACTGTGATGACAAATATTGTCGATAGGAGGACAGACAATGCTAAACCACATTTGTTAATTAGTGTACTGAGCCACAGTTTTATGGGTTTCTCCCCTTTAACTAAACTTAGTGTGCACCGTTAATATAAATGGCCAATAAAGAAAAAAAAAGTTTGATGTGCTCATTAAAGTATATGTGAAAGTAAAGGTAAAACCTTCCAACCTCTAAACTTAATGTTTCCCCTTTTCATTGTAGTATAGCCTGTGTGGCAGGCGCTAGAAAGGGGAAGGGAGAGGGGAGAATTGGGCGCGCGCAAAACGTGCGGAGCGAGGGAGAGGGGAAGAGGAAGTGCCTGCAGCCAGCCCATTGTTTATTTTGTCTCACCCCTTCATTAATATGCAAACGGTTAACATCCACGACCGTCTGCCTGTCAAATGTCAGCCATCTTGATTTTCATTCTCAAATGGCTTCCAAAACATCTCGACCAATCAGAAGGTTGTATCAGACAATGATTGACGCATAATTAAAAACAAACCAATGGCAATTTTTCATTCGTCAGCGAATGAGAAAGACAAAATAAACAACGGGTTAGCTGCAGGCGCTTCCTCTCCCTTCTCCCTTCCCCTTTCTAGCACCTGCCACGCAGGCTAGTTGTAGTATTGATTTCTTGATTCATGAGTTAACCCCTTTGAATTAAATTTTGCAGATTGTGCAGGAATATGAGAGAGCAGTGATTTTCCGTCTTGGGCGGCTGATGTCAGGAGGAGCAAAAGGACCCGGTAACATGCTAAACATATATATCAATATATTGATACTGATTCATCATACACAGGGCTTCTAATATTTTGCGCAGTCATGGACCTGCGAAATTCAGGTAAATCCGTGAAATTTCCCCCCAAAATGCAAAATATCATGAAATCCACCAGAAATATTACCAAATACATCTCGACAAAACATATTTGATACTTATCTTGGCTATTAGACTTGTTTTATTCACCACAAACTTCCAAATTTAACTTGAAATTTCGTCACTGCAATCAGTAAACAATGTCCCAAAACTACCAGGTGTTCTTAGATTAATGTTGTGAAAAGCTGGGCACTGGCCATGATGTCAAACACCTTGCCATTGGTGCATTTCCTGAACAAATTGTTGAAAATAGCAAGATTATCTCTGTTAAAAAAAAACATTAAGCAACTCTGGTCATGTCAACACAAATTTGATTGATTTAAGCGAAAATTGTCAAAAAATTCCAATGAAATCGGCTGATTTTTACTGATTGTTCTCAATGAAGTTTGTCCCCTGAAATTTCCTGTGAATTGGCTGATTTTCCCGTGAATTTGCCCCTGAAAACCATCCATGGCAATGGTAAAAATTTTATTCAATCTTTGATGTGAAATTGCTTAATAAATAGTCAATAATAATAATATTACAACAAATATTCACAAATAAGTTAAAGCCAATAAATTCAAATTTAAATTTAAATTCTTTTCAGAATGCGGGCAACCTTGAATTTAATGAAGTTGTGAATTTCTTTTTCTCCAGGATTGTTCTTTATTCTGCCCTGCATTGATTCATACCAGAAAGTTGATCTCCGCACAGTGTCATTTGATGTGCCACCCCAGGAGGTAGATAAGAACTTTATATACCGTAAAACCGCGTGTATAAGCCGCACTCGTAGATAAGCCGCACCCCCAACTTTGGTACTCGATTTTGAGAAAAAATAAACTTTAAAAAAGTCAATGAATGAAGTTTGATGCCTCGTATGTGCAAGCTTAGTTTGTGGTAAACATTAAGCGAACTTATTGGGCGAATTTGAATGCTTTTTACTGTTAAGTCTTACTCTTCATACCTTTTCTGGATGCAAAATTTCAATATCCCAGAATAAAGAAGCTCTTTTATTAAGATTTCAACCGCATTTTAAAAGGCATTTTCAAGACCGAAGATAGCATGAAATGAGCAACAGCTAAGTAACCAGGCATTTGGGTAAAGAGAGGACTAGGCACCAGTACAGAGAAGAAAACACTGTGAACATGCCGAATGGCATGGTATTTTCTCGTTCGTTGTGGAGAGATCAGCATCAATTTGATTGGCGGCTGACAGCATTGCAAGCAACTGTGCGGAGGAAATATGGAAATTCGATGCCGGCTGGAGTTTAGTTGCTCTAGCAAAGCGAAAATTGGTCACTTAAAGGAGCTTCTAACGAAGAAGATTCGTTGATTGAATCTAAAGAAACAAACGACTCCTTTAGGAGCCACCACTTCTAGCAACAGCAATGAACAACACAACAGGTTTCAGTTTGATGTATATTATTTTATTTATCGAAGTCTTAAGAGGTATTTATGACTTCCCAATGAAGATGGTCTCGTAGATAAGCCGCAGCATGACTTTTGAGGCCAAATTTGGGGTAAAAGAGTGCGGCTTATACACGAGTGTTTACGGTATTCCTTGTAGTTGTGGTTTGTTGTGTCATTGGGTCACACTTAAGGGCATTAGAGCAGCAAAACTTGGTACATTCCCTTAAACTCAGAACGGTACATGTGCTGTCTTTTGAGGTATCACTCTCCTGCTCATGATTTGTGTTTCGTGTCTTTGGACATGTGCTTTAGGAAGCCACTTCAAAGTTAGTTGTTAAATGGGTGGGTATGTGTTTCTCTATCCCAGTAGTGGTGGATCTAACTTGGTATTTTTTTGGGAAATTCCCAGCCTGTAATGACAACCCTGAGCTAGAGAAAGTATGGTAAATTAAATATCAAGTAACTTGCAGTTTTGCGATGCTTTAGAACAGGAAAGATCAAGTTTTCATGAACCAGAAAGTTCTTTCCTTTGAAATCTGACCTCAGCAACAAAAAAAATTATTTGACATCACAGATATTAGAAATGTTGCTGAAGAAAACTATTCATTTTAAGTAATATACCTGCTTATAAATATATTAATATATAACATTTGGGTTAATTGCATGTACAAGAAATATTTAGGTTTTTTAAGCTTTTGATTTGCATTATCTTCAAAACCTGCAAGTGTATGCCTTTGTGTTAGTCTTTTAATAATAATAATAATAATAATCAACATTTATATTGCACATTTTCTATATAAATAATCAAATGCACGAGCAGACTGCCTAGTCAAATGCTGGAAGAAGGCAAGCACTAGGGGTGGTCACAGCCAGGGTTCGTTATGTCCCTAGTGGTTCTTTAACGTCCAACAGAATCAATTGTAAGAGCTATGAGAAGGGACGTCCAGTTTTATTGTCCTTATCCGAGAAGACTAGAAGGTCTAGCCATTTGCATATGTCATTGCAAAGGAAGCACTTTCTCCTCAGTTATTTAAAGACCCTAAGTGTTGGTCCGGCCAGGGTTTGAACCCACGACCTCCCGCACAGTAGTCCAGCACTCTCTACCAACTCTACCAACTGAGCCAACCAGTCAGCGGTTTTTAGTGTTCTGGTCACAATAAATGCCACGCCAAAACATGGTTGTGATTTAAAATGACCTATAATCCTTCTGTAGTTGGCAAGACAGCTTATCAATGGAGGTCAGGGCTTTAAGATATGATTTTCTATCTGCAATTTGGTACTTAATATGTTAGCCCTACCAAGTAAGCAATATTCAGGCCTTCTGACAGGGTGCAGGAAAACATTCTAATTGTGCAGGGAGAAACAAATTATTTGGGATCATGCAATGTTTCTAAAAAGCAAAATAGACTTCTTAAGAATGCACAGCAACATATAATTATTGTGGCAAGTGTTATAAAAGATGTAACAACTGGTGTTTTTCATTGTGGCAATCAAAAGTGTATTTGTTGTTTCACATAAGTTCTTATCAGTTGCTTGTCAGGGTTTGCCTTTTCAGCTGGCGACTGGCAATTTTTGCTACCTGTGAATGGCTCAGCCGCCGGCAACTGTGCACGAAGGGACTGATGTTGTTAATAATTATTTTTGTTGACGCGGCGGAATAATAATCTCTTTTCCTCTAAATTCATCACCAGCTAACCCTCTGCACTGGTTTCTTTTCTGTGCACAGATTCTGACAAAGGATAGTGTCACAGTGGCTGTAGATGCTGTGGTTTATTTCCGAATCAGTGATCCCACCATGTCAGTCACTAATGTGGAAAAAGCTGATCAGTCAACTCGTCTGTTGGCACAGACTACTTTGCGTAACTTTTTGGGCACAAAGAATCTCAGTGAAATCTTGGCTGACCGAGAGGAAATAAGCAGGGCAATGCAGGTGTGAAGATGTTTTAATTCAGTTCCTTACTGTGCTATCAGCATTTGTCAGTTTGCTGACTTTATATAAAGAGCTGAAGAGGTCAGTGACTGTAGAACTTGGTTGACACATTAAGTTATAAATAAAACAATAATAGTCTTGTTTTGTTCACAGAATCATCTGGATGAGGCTACTGATCCCTGGGGTGTTAAAGTGGAACGTGTAGAAGTGTAAGTCAGTGTTACTTTCAGTCAAGATTTTAGTCAGGGTTTAAGCTGATTTGCAAGGTAGAGTTAAGTAAACACAGTCTATGACTTGTTTTTATTTTGAGCTCAAGATTTATAATTCCTGTTGTGTACACTCGTGAACTGTCAGACTGAAATTGAATTTACTTAAATGATCTCATTAATAATGTTTTTGAGAAAACCTTGATTGGTGTTGGACTGAAAGGAGTGTTTAAAGTTATATTATTTTCTTTGAACTACTTTAGTTCATTGCACTATACGTTATATCCATCACAAAATAGATAGCAACAGACTTATTGAAATGAGGACCATACCTGATGTACAGGTAGCTAGTAACATCATTTATGACTGAATACCCTTAATTAGAGCTTTTAGTCTTTGACTGTTGGGTGGTTCATTAAACTTGGTGTTAAAAAGGTTGTGGACAGAAAGTGTTAATCTCAGTGCATGTGTGGCTGAGTGACATCCCAAAGTTTTTCAGCTGATCTGGTGATGGGATTTATGATAGAACAGTGCACTTTACATGTGGCATGTACAATAGCTTTATATACATTTTATGTAAAGACCCCTAACAAACAAGATTCATTTAATATGTGTTGATGTATAGGAAGGACGTGCGTCTTCCTCAGCAGTTGCAAAGGGCCATGGCAGCTGAAGCTGAAGCTACTCGTGATGCAAGGGCCAAGGTAAGAGTTTATGACGAACTGTAATGACCAGGGACTCTTTATTAAAATATTATTTTGATTTTAGACACATATTTTAACTCTATCTCGAGACTTTAAAACTAAATGTGATGCAAAATCCACCCAGAGATAATTAGTTATTGTGGGGTCACCATGCATCGTCCAGGGGCACCCAACGAGCAAATTAAGCAAAAAATCCTTTGAGGAATATTTCTAGGCTCCTTGTAATATTTAAAGACTGTTTAAAGAGTTGTTTTAATCAGCTAGAAAAATTTGATCTGTTCGGATTTCTTAGCTGAAAGTTTAAGTGCCTGAAAATTTTAGGGAATGAAATCTTCATTTCAGAAATTGCTAGCTGAATGTCACCTTCGAAGAACTTCTCTGTGAACTATTTGCTTGCCCGAAAATGCTTGGCGACCTTTTCAAGAGTCAAAAATTGCAAAAATATCCCTTCCGAAAATCTAAGGGACTATTTCCCCCTGGATTTCCCTGGTTGCAAATATTTTAGGTGATGTTTTAGTTCAGAAATCAGTAGCTTTTGGCAATGCATTATCCAAAAGTCGTAGAACGGGTAGACTCTCCCGAACAGATATTTCATTGAAGTTTCTCGCTGGGTGCCCCTGATCGTCTTTCATAAGTTGTAATATACAAATTAACCATGTTATTAAGGAAGCAGTCAGTAGGATAGGATATAGGGTTACCTGTCACAGGTGTTATTAGCAAGTGTTACAGTTATGAAAGTGTGTTGATCAGTAGAACTCTTTAGAACTCTTCAGCAATGAACTTCAATGTTACAACTGAAAATAGCACAGTAACAGCTGTTTAAACTCATCGCCAATGGATGAGCTTGGAGATGGTGCCTGCCAAAGTGGGCGGTGAATCTGGAGCAAGCAACGAGCCTAGAGCCACAGGCCTCCACGGCAACTCTGCGAGTGGCCACCACCCACCAGGCACCATCACACTTACTAAGTCAGTGGAGATACTTACCAACCCTATACTTACCGAATCCACCAATGAGGGAGGGAAGTGAAGTGAAGGGAAGGGAAGGGAAGGGAAGGGAAGGGAAGGGAAGGGAAGGGAAGGGAAGGGAAGGGAAGGGAAGGGAAGGGAAGGGAAGGGAAGGGAAGGGAAGGGAAGGGAAGGGAAGGGAAGGGAAGGGAAGGGAAGGGAAGGGAAGGGAAGGGAAGGGAAGGGAAGGGAAAGCAGAACTACTGAACGCTTGCTGCTTGAAAACAAACAGCACCTCACACAGCAGAAACGACCAGCACGTGCGATTCGAGAAACCCCGTATGTCACCTCAAAGCGCATGAATTCCCTGACTGCCGCTGACCAGCATTGGCTTGATTTTAACTTAGCCTAAATTACATTTAGCCACATTCAAAGTTCTATTGAGAACCTTGGGATATGTTATCTAATCAGACTCAATATGCCCCAAATCAGTGTGACTTTATTGCTTGTATATACAAGGAATGGCAAACTAGAATTTGTGTGTGGACTATTTAGATAGGGGAAATCCGAATTGTATTTTACCTGGATACCCGGTGTATACTTACACCCAGATTCCAGTTGCCTGTCCACATGTACATGGTGACAGTGTATGTTGTAAAGTGACACCCAGTTGAGTAGGCTTAGTGTTATGATGTAACCTTCCTAGTGGAAGTTTGTTGCAAATTCCAAGTGTGGGAGTTGTCTGTAAAGGAAAGTATGAAGCTTAAAGAGAACCTCCAAGTTGTAGATTCCAAATAAGGTTTAATTGCACAAGAAATTGGGTATAATTGGCATCTATTTCTATTTTTAATTTCCTGGGCACCATGATTTGGAGTTCTTGACATCATTTGGTTGTCCTGTTGTTTAACACAAAAGATTTCCTGCTTTATATACCTTGTACTTCCTGATAATAGCTGCAACCAACTGATGTCATTAAATCCAAAATGACGGCACCTGGGAAGTTTAAAAATTGAAATAGGCTGTTAATCATACCCAATTTTTTATACCCCTTAAAGATACTTTCGTGTTATAAAGTAAATTTTGGAATCTAGTAATTTAACAATCTATAGCGTCAATAAGTGGAAGTTATCTTTAAGGGGAATTTCTGTGGGGTAGGTGCTTTCAAAGACAAGTAAAAATTAATGATAGGAAAGAACAACATTTCGGTGCCATTGTGACACCATTTTTAAGTTCAAATGCGCTAAAATAAACTGTCAGAAAATTGTTCTTTTGAGATTAACATACTTCTTATTTAGTTATGCAGTATCATGCAAATAGTTTTGCTTGAATTGAGTGCCACTGGACATTGAAAATGGAGTCACAATGTCACTGAAATGTTGTTCTTTCCTGAAAGTTAATTTTTATACGAAACTGTAGGTGGTTCCAAACCAGAAAAGCCTTCTTGTGATTGGTTTGGATGTGCTTTTGCTTACATTGAGTTCACTGTCATTCCAGGTGATTGCTGCTGAGGGAGAAATGAATGCTTCCCGTGCACTAAAGGAAGCTGCTGACATAATTTCAGAATCTCCTTCTGCTCTTCAGCTGCGTTACTTGCAGACACTGACATCCATTTCTGCCGAGAAGAATTCCACCATTATTTTCCCTCTTCCTGTGGACTTCTTAAGCAGATTTTTGCCAGAGAACAAATGACTAGATGGCCCGAAGAAAAGGGAGCAACAGCGCCCTTTGGAGTCACCACCGCTGACAGAAGTCAGTGTGCTGTAGCATGAGTAGTTTTAACCACAGTATAGGATACATAATACACAGAAATGCTTAATTCTCATTTCAGTGAAATTTAAGAAATCTTATATGCAAACCTTAGTTTACACTTGATATTCAAAAGCCATTTTGTGCTTATTTAACTCCAGAAGTTCCCTTGAGGCATTTATATTTCTTGTTGTAGATGTACTTGCCGCTACTGCAGTGTATCATTAATTTGGACAGTGAAGTTTAATGTGATATTTATGTAACCATGCATATAGTATCGTCATTGACAATGTGACATTTTTATCCTTGCTTAGGTTCAGCGAAAATCAAGAAATTGTTGTTGTCCCTCTGACAATTTTGCATTAGAATACATAGAAACTTGGTGTTTTTTATGTGTTGGCTTTTTTCAGGTTTCAAAAAAAAGACTTTACTTTCCTTGTTTGTTTAGGCATCTTCATTGTCAATGACAATTTTGTATTTATTTGCTTTTTGGCAAACATTGGGTTACTCTGTAATGCCAATACACCAATACAAGTTTTGATTGGTCCCATTCGGTAGTAAAAATTTGGAATGTCATGAATTTTTACATGTGGCTCATGAAGACAGCATGAAAAGTTCTAACATGCTGTCTGAAGTGTTTTCATATGTCCATTTAATGGAATATTATTGTAACGATGTATCTGGTAAGTAAGACTTTGCTGTGGTATTCTGTGTGATTGCCTCCCATTGCTAAGTGGTGGTTATTCATTTATAGAGTTTGACATAGTTTTGAAAGTCTCTACTTCTCTAATTACATTAATTGTTATTGCTCTTCTGAAGTGGAATCCATGAAAGTTTTGACAAATGATCTAAAACAGACTTGGAAGTTTTGTAAAGTGAAAATAGCATGCTCTTCTGTATATAATGGGAAGTAGTGTAAAAATTAATGAATTGTGCTTTTTATTTTTAGATGTATGTTTTTGGTAAGGTAATGTCAAATCCAGAAACATTTGAGGCATTCACAAAAAAAGGGAAGAACAGCAAAAACACCACAGCAAAGCTTTAAGCTTACTCATATTCGTTTCATATGGTGCATGAAGTTTTCATGTGCAAAGAATGCTTGGGGTATTTAACAAATGTTTGAAGCAAGTTTGAATTCAATTTTCCATATTAACCAATGTGATAACCAGTTGCACAATAAAGTGATCAGTGAGAACGTAATGTCTTATCTCTCATTGTTACCAAAGAAAGATGTGTAAACTCATTCCTCAAGGTATACAGGGTGTTAATCCATTGAACTCACATGACATTTAAATCTATTTCACATAAGCGTAACATGAAGAAACAACCCTGACTTAGTGAAAGGTAACCAAGCCAGACTCGCAAAGCTGAATGAACAGCCCTCTGTAAGTTTCCTTCCCGAAAAAAACAGATTCCATCTGTCAATGTTTTTTTTTAAGAAATTTTTTTGGTTTTTACAGTTGGTGTGATGTCCTAAGACTTCACCATCCAATAAGCCATGTCCAAATGCCAGGTGTATGAGGTCAAGGTCCCAATGTTTCATTAGCACCCCTACCATATCAAGGGTAATTGACTATCAGGTTGATTCTCAAATGGTAGAATCCAGCCCGAATAAAGATGTGTCTGGATGCTCACGTTTATGTTCAATTTTGTGTGTACTTTGTCCTGTAATAACTTTCATCAAATGACCTGGCTTAACAGCTCAAAACAATATTACAGGGACTTGTCAAGAAACTGGCAGTTGCTTTTATTGCAGTGACATCAAATTGTCATAACTTTCAACATAATTATTGCTATTATTTATTTTTCTTTATTTACTTTATTTTGTGTGTGTGTGTGTGTGTGTGAGAACAAGCTTATCATACAGTCTCGGTTTAAGTAGCCCGCCTAGAATAGCTCTGCTAACTGCAGGCTACAAAGACCTTTCCTTAAGCACTGAACAAATAAAGTCAGTGTTGTTGTTGTAGTGGCAGCATTACAAAAATAAATGTCCAATAACCTCACACAAACATTTTCAATACCTTTGTAATAATTTACACACACAAGAATACATCCAATTATATTGCATAAATTACTTTATAAATTGTCAGTATGGGTTGAACATGCAACAGCTGAATGATAGCTAGTTCATGTAAACATAAATAAAACTACTTGCCTCAAGGAGTTTAAGGCAAATAAATCATCACACATTACTTACAATACCTTAGGAATACTTTGTGCACATAAAAAATACAGGTAATCGCTTTTTTTAAAAATTAAATTATATTACCATAAATTCATAAATTGAAGCTGGCAGTATGGGATGAACACACAATGATAGTATGCTATTTATACAGAGAATAACACTCAGTGCTTTCAATAAGCACCGACGGCCAACAAAAAGCGTCGGCTACTTTTCCCCCTAAATTTAAGTAATTAAAGATTCTTTGTATTAAATTAAAGTCGGTTACTTTTCTCTAACCAGCTACCTACTTCAAATTTTATTGAAACCACTGACACTAATTGCCTTCAGTTTGTTAATTACCATAACTGCAATCTAGTATTTTTGTGAAAAATAAAAATTAAGACAGCTTACATCTTGTTAAAATATTAATCAACACAGTTATAAAACTTGCAATGACAATGATGCTACTTTTAAGAAGGATGGGAGGGGTTATGAAACTCTTGCTCACAATACCCTCCACCCAATTTTTTGTCTAACGCACCTTCCACAGCCCACAGCATATTTAGAATTAAATTTAGTTTTCTATAATACAAACAAGTGTAAAAATGGGTGCAGATTTAGGGGTACTTAAGAAACTATTTTGATTCACCAATTCTCAATTCTTTGTATCCACTTTTTTTACCTTCATTTTGCCTACATGCTCAATGATCTTATCAGAGGACAAAACATCTGTGAAAGCGATGCCAAAGCAGTTCAACCTTATCTCAAATTTCAAGAAGTTAAGTCCATATTGAAAGAGCTTCAAAGATGCATCACTATAAATGCCATCTTCCTAAGGTTACAACAAATAGATTGACATAATCACCGACTATTAAAATTAACCAATCCTTTACAGTGTTAGTGGCTCAAGTGTTTCTACCCACAGGAGTTTACAGTAATAATTATTATTACCGTAAACTCCTTTATGTCATAGACATCGCCATCACAAGGTCTGATGCAAACAATGACAAATGTTTGGTTGAATCAGAAACTAGCATGGACAAAAGCTTGCCTTAAAGAGGCTAGAAAGGGTTTTTAGCTGCACACGCACGCTCAATCTACACACGCCATAAAGATGCACGCGTCAGCGCAATGAATCAAAATCAAGCATACCGGAAGTTAAATACTGCATGAAATTGCGAAAACCGGAATTAAAATCTGCAGAAAACATTTGTTTTTTGCTCAAAATTTTGCCCGGTGACCTATTTTGATTTTTTGCATGCACGTACCATTCACAATGGAACTTCAAATATAACAGTTTTGAGGAAAATTATCTGGCAGAATTTTCCGTAAACCATAAAACGTTTTTAAAATGTATTTAATTCTATTAGATAATTTTTTCATACTGTCTGAAAAGTTAAAGAATTTAGGGAGCTTTCCCACACAGAAATAAAAACGATAGGTCATTGAATTAGTTTTTCAGATAATTTAGAAAAACTGACATTTTGAGGACCTTTTTGTGGACCTGGGCCCGGGTGTTTGAAAGCTGATTAACGCCAATCCAAGATTAAAAATTAATCAAGGAGGTTAATTCTCTTTCCCCAAACGTTGTTCCTTGCTGATATTCTGCAAAATTTTAGATTAGGGGAAGTCAATCCTGAAAAACAAAAGGCAGCCGAAAGTACTTTCATCCAAATGTTATAAACTGCAAATTTACCAAAGTTTACGCTAATCCTGGATTAGGTTAATCAGCTTTTGAACAACCGGGCCCTGGGGCATTATATGACGCCACAAGCATCCTTAAAATATAGCCTAACAATAGAGTTTCAAGGAGACAGTTTGCCTACACCATTAAATCTCCTTTTTTGCAATCTTTCATTGTTTTGCAAACACTACATCAATGAAAAACCCTTTCGAGTCTCCTTAAGCCCTCCAAAAAAAACAACAACTCAGAAACAACATGAACACCCAAAGAAACCCTAAATAAAGCAAACAAAGTTGTAAACTGAAAATACATTTAACTCAACCTTAACATGGCATTTAACTAATGGTACGCTTATCCTTGGGTTTATATTAATTATTTTAATTTTATTTCCCTTTGTTTCAGGGTGCAGTAACACATGATAATGCATTTGGAACAATTAAACCAAGGATAAAATTGAACTATTACTTAAATACATTGTAGTTTAATCTATCATCATCTACTCAAGCTTTTCTTTTTTTCTTTTAAAAGAAAGGAATTTAACCTCACATGATTACCTGTTTTACAGACAGGCAAGTTTACCTTCCATGGGTCCAGTAATTTTGGTACCTGAAAATAGTTACCAGTATCTTTCATCTTGCCCTCAGAAATCACAGGTACTTTCTCAGGTATTTTCTTAAACAAATGCCTGCTTGAGAATACATTCTTTCAAGGATGACTGCATGTAAAAGACAGGGGTTTCATTAGAAGTCAGCAACCTGTGAAAATCGCCGCCTAGTTTGTCCGAATTTACCTCTCATCACCGCCTACTTTGTCTTGATTTCACTAAAATGATTAAAAAAAATTAAGCAGGTCACCGCTTACTTTAGCAAGCTCAGATGGCTATTTCAAAACTTATTGAAACCCCTGAAAAGAAGGGTCTGAATTTATCGTGTCACTTATGAGTATTCTAACTTTTTAAAAAGACTAGAATTTTCTGATTAAACTTTGAGATCCAAAGGTGACACCAATGACAGTTTGTAGATGGTTTCTAGCAAGGAGGGTTGTTGTCCAAATGGACCAAACTCATAACAAAATAATGGACTACTGCAATGTAATTTCTCAGTTTGTGTTTAAAAATTAAGAACTGTTAAACATGCCAGTTTGAGTTCAATGGTATGGAATTTGATGCTGCATTCATTGACAAATCATATCCACAAGTGCATATAATTAGACATTATAATTCTCTTGTGTCTTTTTTTGTTTAGCCTTTTTTCCCTTTCAGTAAGGCAAGGGTTGCTACAAATTGAGTATCGGAAAGCAAAAGAAAACAAGACTGGTCAATGCAATGCACCAGTTTCAAATACGGCAGTTAATGACATATTTAAAAAAGACTACCTCACCTCAAAAATAATAATTAGAATAATTTAAATATTGATCAAAACATTTCTTGTTATTTTTACACACTAACATTATTATAAAGGAGTGCCATGTATGTCAATGAAAGCATAAAACGAATGAACAACCAGGGCAGGTTTGTAGTTTGGCATCACCAGTCCAAAGACTCCTTTCTCATTGTGAGGCGTGGACTGTTCTCAGAGAAGAATTGGGAGTACCATCGTCGATGCTTCTTAATTAAATGATCTTCTTTCACTAACAGTGGCTTTGAAATATAGGTTTTGTGGTTCCACACCATCACATCACGCTCAAACTGTTAACAGTAAGGAATATATTAGTGAGTCACTTTGACCTAGCATACACCTGGCTAATACATGTAACCATGACTTCCCAAATACTCAAACACAGTACAGACATCCAAATGAGGGAATGACAAGTATTAGATCAAGCTTACTCACTGTTTAACTCAACTCAACTCAACTCAACTCAACTCAAAGTAAGAGAATCTTTGTCATTTATTTGTGGAGCTACCCATTTTCAACGAACAACCATAAACGCAATCATGTTAACAAAGGTGCACGCTACAATTTTGTTACATTGTTGTATTTCACACATACGGTCATGCAAGGGAGCACAGCCCCACAGTATCTATATAACTCAGACATTCAGGCATTGTTTTAATAATTATTATTATTAGGGAAGCCCATGTACAGGGTTAACCTATGGGTCCTGACTCAAAATTTGTCTAAGCCCAATGTAGCTTTTGAGCCTCTCTTTGGTACTTTCAGTTAAACCATGAGTTGACTGCTAAGATTTACATCTCTTGTCACTTCTGCAACAACCTGAATGCAAAGGGTATTTAAAGGCTAAAGTAGTATGTGTTATATTTAGAGAGGTTTTCAATCGAGTATCATTAAAAGAAACAAAAGCAACTTTACTCCAGTTAAAGCCTAACTCTCTGCGGCACTATGAACTGAACCTCCAGCCAGCATTGTGCCACGGTGGAAAGAATGGAGGAAGTTAAAACTAGCTCAAGTCTTCTTATCTCCCCAGCACCATGAGTTGACTCCATCAACACATGCTGGATCAGACAAGAACAAGGCAGACAGAGAGAAAAATTATTGGTATAAGGTAATCACATGATTTCTAGTGCAATTTGGAAAAAACAAGCACAAGTAAATTTTTCAAACACTATTTATTCCAAATTGCACAAGAAAAATTGACTGATTACTTGTTAATAATGTATGTACAAAAATTTCAGACAAACAGACAGTTTTTTTTTTATTTTGCCTTGTGGGGTTAACCCGCTCTGCCTTCAAGACAAAAAATGACAATGCATGCTTGTTTGCAGAATACAGAATAAAAACATCCTATGAGGAAAAAGAACAAGTGTTAAAATCCGCCTATCTTTCAAAATGCTTTCCTTTTTAAAAGCCTGAAATACAACAAACAGTGAAAAGTCCAGGCTTGCTTGTTTCAAGAGCTCAACTTTTTTGCACTGTTATTCGATTCCAAAGGAGAATCATGCAACTTTCTTAAAATTGTTTTTCTGAGTGATCACCGGCGTCCTTGACATGCTTTTGCAGATGATTCTGTGTTTGTTTGGTTACGGTCTTTAGAGATACCCATCAGTCACTTTTAATGTCAACTTTATGCACAAATTTCGTCTTTCTGCACTCAAAAAATATAAATTTTTTGCACTGTTTGGGATTATTGACACACTCTTTGCCAATCAGAATGCAGAAATTTTTGTTATGTATATTATTACTTAGGGCACAGGAGTCCATTCATGTCTTGTTTGCATTACATAGTGTTTAACAATATCATTATGACAGATGGAGGGCAGCCCTAGTGAGTCACACTCCATTAATTGCATTTTACAACAGTTCGCTGTTGTAAAGTTTTACCAATCACAACAGACTGCAATGAGCCAATCAGAAAGATAACAATATTATTATTATTATTATTATTACAGTCATGTAAACAGTGTTAAGTGCAGGAAAATGTTAGTTTAGCTTAAAAGTACCTGTATAGCTTCTCCAAAAAGGTAAAACTTGGCCAAGATTGTAGGAATAGTCTTGGCTGCATATATAGAGTGACGGACAGTTAGTAGAAGAGGTTCTTTGGGTGCAAGGCTGTGAAGGAAAATCCCATCTCCAAAGATAGTTTTGAATTTCATAAAAACCAGAGCAGGACCAACCTAAAGGATAAAGATAATTAAGCATAATTTATTCAACTCAACTTAACTTACACAGGATAGGGACTAGACTATAAACAAATATAACTACACATGCATTAAAGATAAGGAATAAAAGATAATAATATCTTAATAGGGAGTGAGTGGGGATCATCCAAAGGAAGAACATAAAACAAAGAAAAATTACAAACAAAAACTTAGGGGAGAAAAACCATCAATTTTCATTTAGATATCGAGCATCCATTCACCTTCCTCTACAGTTTGGTCCTATTATTATCCAACTCAGTATGTTTGTCTGAATAATACACAAACTGAATACAATATACTGCAACACTCAAAAGAGGTTCTTAGTTAGTGTGATTGACTGCCACATTTTAAAAAATGTGGCAGTTAAAAGTAACTATGAAACTGTCATGCGAGACTCCTCAAACTTTGAATAGATATGGCAAGACAGTTCTAAATCTGAGGTTTGGTTTCAATTTTTTAGCAGAATTTAGCCTGTGTGTTTGCTGATAGAAATAACATCCATTTGAAGTCTTCATTTCCAATTTTTGAGTGGAATTTAGTTTTCTAGGACATGAACTTCAGAAGGATTTCATACAGTAATTACAAATTTCATACAGCACTTGAAACAAGAGTTTGAAATTCCATTTCACTAAATAGCAGGATCATACATTGCCTACACACAGGCATAGCTCCTTCACTGTGTGTGAATTCTCTCCCTTAGCTATCAGATATTCTCAGTGGCTTAATGGTTAGAGCATGCCCCAATACACTGTGCTCAAATCTCACCGATGGCTGAGACTTTTCCCCTGTCGAAAAAAAGTCACCCACACCAGCTACACAATTGACTGCAGACATACATGACTGCATAGGTTTGACAGGGTTTGATTTATTTAAACTGCTACTATGACCAAAAAACAATTCTTCTTTTTCTTTGGGTTTCAAAACTATGTTAACTAAACACTAAGTGACCCAAGTTTTAAGTTCTGATTTTAAAAATACACCTGTTTATTTCAACTGGAATTTTGTTATTTATTGGTCCGCCAGTTTACTACCTTTAAAATCTTAAGAGAGCTGGGTCGAGGAGAAAATGACGTCAAAGACTCACTGGTTTAAGAATGTAATGCATGTGTACGCAGCTGAATAATTTGCAGCACCGGAATTTCAGGCTTTCAGATTTTTAGACTCATGACATGTTAGTTGCTTGGCAACGGGCAAAAGGACAACTGAAAAGAAATCAGAGTCCCAGGCAGGAATGTGTGGTTCCAGAAAATATCCATACCCCCCCCCCACGGAAGATCATTGGAAATTCCGAGGGAGAGGGGGGGTTAAAGGGCAGTAATTTCCGAGGGGTTGGGGGTTTCGTGGGGAACTACTTTTCCAAAGGGTCACGAACCATGTACAAAACATTGAAAGCAACATATATACGATCGATCTGAAGCACAAAAACATACATACGTTGTTTTGAAACAAAAGTCAGTACTCCTGGCCATTGAGATAAAGTTCACATTATTAGCTTCAATATTTCTTTTTCTGTTTGAGTTAATTAGCTAGCGCTACAATCTCCCGAAGCTACTTTCTTCAAAACATTTAAATTGGCGGTCTCAACTGGAGTCTCGTCTCCAGACTTCCAGCTTTGTCTCGTTTTCGTTCAACCTTCAGAAGGCCTGGGTACCTGGCTGGTACATTGTGACAACGTTCACGAAACCTACCGCGTTAATACAGGGTTCGTACACATTTTTCGACCAAAACTTCAAGGACTTTTCAAGGCCTTTCAAGGACACATTTTTCCATTTTTTAAGGACTCCAGGAGGGGCAAAATCCAGCCAATATAATGCCACATAAGATGTTCAAAGCAGAGAGTGCGCCGATTTTCATCTCAGACACTTGTGAAGCTTTATTGGATAAAATTGGCAACAAATTTCAAGGACTTTCCAGCACCGACTGCAATTTTCAAGGACTTTTAAGGCCTTGAATTTTTATTTTGAAATTCAAGGACTTTCAAGGCGCGTGCGAACCCTGTTAATACGTCTGTTAGTGAAGTTTTTGTTCCTTAAATAAGAATCAACCTGAAGAAACTGACAAAATGTATAGACAAAGGAACCTTGTAAGTTTCTGTTTTATTTACTATCATTTGCGAAGTTGTTTAAGCGAGTGAAACGTTCTCATCGGAGTTTGCACAAAAACGCGAAACAGTCGACATGCTACCCAAATGTTTAAGCTTATAATCTTACATAAAAACAACACAAACATAATTTGCCAAGTTGATGGCGAAGAAGCTAAAAGTTTAGGTGGATAATAAACTTAACAAAGCATTATATTTTTGTTAAAGTTAACCTTAATGTTTTCACTGTTGTAATAAAATTCTATCGTATTTACGTAACTAAGTTGGTATTCACTTTCTTGTTTATAAGTACAAAACTTCTGGAAATTCCGGAGGGGAGGGGGGGTCATCAAAGACCCCTTTGGAACGGAAAATCCTAGGGGGAGGGGGGTGCAAATCAAAAAGTCTTCCGTGGGGGGGGGGTATGGATATTTTCTGGAACCACACAATCGAACCTACAACCTCCGTAACACCGGCCGGATGCTCTAACCATTGAACTACAGGAACCCCTGGTGAGTTAGGCTGTTTATCTAGGTTCTTATACAAAGTGTCCCACTATGGTCTGCGGGCTCGACAATGTAAATGTGATTCAGACATGATAATGATTATTAATGATGGTAATGGTGTAATATGCCCGTGAGAAACTCGTGTTTTGCATATATAACAAGTTGCGTTTACATGCTGAAATTTTAAGCTAGTGAGTCAGTGACGTCACTTTTGCCTAGATCCAAGCCTCTGAGGTCCAATCGGTCAGTTTTGAACGTTAGTAATGGCGGACCATGAAAATTATCCAAACCTTACACTCAAAATAAACAGCCTTTGGATAAAAATCAAAGCTCAAAATTTTACCAGTCAGGTGTTAAGCGAACCTGCTTTCAAAATCTGAAGAAAAAAAGGAAATGATTTTTTGATAAAAATAAGTACTTTAACCCATTTAAGTCCAATGCGCCCCCATGCGCCCTTGTAGACCTATGTGCCTTCTGCCGCCTGTGACGCCGTCAGTTTGAACGGTCAAGCGTAGTTTTGTTGACTAACGTGTTTATCATAGCGAGATCTTTGAAACCATACCAGATTGAGCATGATTCAGTCAAGGGGGGCCAAACAAAAAGGCAAAAAACCAAGCCACATGAACGCAAAAATTCCTATAAAAATCTGCCCCCACCACCCACTTACCTTTCCTTTCATCAAATCCTAGGATCCTAAACACTTTTCCAGAACCTTTTCCCACCAAAACAAAGCCCACTCAATACCCAGCAAAAGCCCCAAAAAAAATGAGGCAAAAAGAACGGGAAAAGAGGGAAGAGGAGAAAGCGAAAAGCAAAAGTCAAGACTGCTGTGCCACTTTTCAACCCAAAAACTATCTCGAAATTTTGCTTTCTGTGCATGCCCGTACTGTCAACAGTTTTGTGGTGAGTTCTAGCTCCTAATTGCTAGATAGTGGCAAGAAAATGACTCGACTAGCTTGAAAACATGATTTTCGGCGAAAGTTCCAGATGCCAATGGGTTAATACAAATTGTTCACATAGGGTAGCCCATGGATCCTGGTTTATGTTTTGTCTACACCCAAAGCAGCTTTTGACTGCTGAAAGATCCCCAGGCCTTCTTTGGTATTTCCGAGAATAAAATGAACATCCAAATGCACAATGCATCAGTCAGCCCCTGTACTGTTTCCATGTATGTTTTCATGTATGCTGTTGGACATCAAAGTCTACACATTATTATCAACAATGATGATATTATATTTTAATTAGTGTTTCTTACTGTGAACTCATTTGGTTAATAGTCAAACTGGGCTGGTATTTACCATTCCACATTTGAAAAAAATGTAACCCTTGAAACAATAGAGCCATTCATGTGGGAGAAAATAAGACATGTCGTATCTAATAAGACGCAACTTAAATAACACGCAGCTCATTTTTTTCAGCTGTTCTCTTTCAGTCCACATCTTAAATAAGATGTGAACTTCCTTGTATAAATTCTTTTGCATCCTAAATTAATAAGATGTGAAACTTTAAGCGCATATGCGTAACAACATTTTTTTGATGAGTCAGCTACCAGGAAAACTCACAGTGCTGAAAAAAAACCGGCATTAAGACACTGACAAAACAGAGGAATATGTGCAATTCAGTAGAAAGAATTATTTGCAGGGAAATGGCAATTACAGAACAAGCATTTTCATCTGTAATACCAGTATGTTACGATCACACCAATACCTCCTTCGCTTTGTACCAACTCTTCTCTGGTTTCTGTTGTATTTTCTGTATGTAACACCTAGTTTATGTATTTTCTAAACATGGCTGTATCAAAAGTGAGACGCAAACCATTGTCACGTTATGTCAGACACAAACATTTAAATGGTACAGTTTGCATACAAACATAATCTGTTATTTTTAAGTTTTTTTTATTTTTAATTAATAGCTTTTGAATATTTGCCAAACCTCTCTGCAACATATTAAAATCCTAAATATACAAACCTGTCTGGCTGTAAGATGGAAGTCTCCAAATGGTATTTTGTAGCCAAACAAGTATAAAGAGTGCTTCAGATGAAGTAAGCCTACATGCTTATCTTCATTTTCCAGTGGTTCCCACGCAGCTTTAAACAAGTGTTTCCCAACATGACACCAATTTGAATAGTTGTCTCTAATATCTGATCCTGCCACAATTGGTGTGCTGTGAAGGTACTCCAGGTGATTTACGTCGGCACCATTTTCTGGAATCTCCTAATAGTTTCCAACAGACAAAAATAAAATTGTTGCATTTTGAAAAGAACAAACACATCTACTATTTAAAAAACAATTTGGTCATATCTATACAATAAGGCTTAACTATTTAGGTCTAGCTTTATGTAAGTTGGGTGACAAAATAAAAATAAAATAAAGCATGTAAGTTAGGTAAAAAGTTCCAATATTGACCGTCAATATTTTTGTATAATAATAATAATAATAATAATAATAATAATAATAATAATAAATACTTTATTGACCACTCCCCTAGAGGGGCTTTTCAGGGACAATGAAACAAATAATACAAATGAACACAACAGAGTTAAGAATCCCAACTGGCGGGAGGCAGACCAGTTGGCTATTTACAAGGATGACCGAGGAGTTGAACCAGATACGAACCCAGAACAACACCAGCTAGTGGCTAGAGCGGGATTTGAACCCGGATCACTGCATTGAAATCCAGTGCCCTAGACCAGTAGTTCCTGAGAAGGAAGACACCACGTGTATTAAGAAAACACAAATTATCAACTTCCAGCAAAAAAAAAACTCTCCAACTTTGTAAAATGAAGTCAAACAGACAAAAATCGTTTGTCTGAATAACAAACCTTATGTTTGACTCAATGATAAAATAAATAACGGTTAACCGTCTAAAGTAAAAACAGTTAGAAACATATTAAGTTCGCCATGGATATCTGTTAATTTTTTTGTTCAGTTTGGAGCAGGAATTCTTCAATAGCTTCAATATTCGGGCAAAATTTACGCTGTTTTGCCGCCATATGGTACTGTGCTGATTACCGCTGATCACTACAGCTGAGCATCGTGAGATTACATGACAAAGTCCCAAGAGACCTGTCACCACGGCGATGTTGCTTGCCCTATGGTTGCTGTGAATTTCACAATTGTTGCGAAAGTTTTGCCGCGCAAGCTGTTACCGTTAACATAATATTAAATAAAACAATATTCCCTGAAAACAAATCTAAACTCATTTACCTCAATATGTGCATTAACAACGTGCTGTGTGTACCCTCGATACGTCCAAGACCCGTTGTTGATCTCTTCTATTTCATCCGGGGTCCAGGTCGGATCGATTCCTTCTGCGTGGTACCACAAATAAAGAGTACAGTTCGTTTCTAAACACGGCCAGACCTTGAGTTTTGCAACATCTGGCACGTTCTCGGAGTAGGGAATTTCTACACACTTTCCATCTTCTCCTCGGAATGTCCAGCCGTGGAAAGGACACTGAAGGCAATTTCCCCGTACCTTCCCTCCAATTCCAAGGTTAGCACCTAGATGCGGACAGTAGGCGTTCATCACATGTGCCTCACCATCAGTTCCTCTGAATACTGCGAGCTGCTCGCCTAGCATGAAAATGTACTTTACCTGTTCTACCACCAGCTCGTCGGAATCTAGTACACGGTACCAGCCGTTAGGGTACACAGGTGGAACATCCCCGCACCGCCTTCGTTTTCGAATGTCGTTCGCTATGTCCTTAAATGATCGTTTTCCATCTAACGTGTACCCAATTTCGTATAATTTTCGTTCCATTTTTAAGGGTACGAAGAAGAGCCTCCAAAGTCTGAGGAACATGAAACCTGTGACTAGAGTGCCTGCTGCAATCAACCAGGGGCTTTCAAGTTGCACCTTCGTCGCCAGCAACCCCAGCATTTCTCCCGTCCGCATTGAGTTTGTAAAATCGCGTAGTTTAAGAAGCATTGGAGAAGCAGCCGCAACAACGGCTACGAAAAGAGAAAAGCAGAGGATTTTTGAGGACGCTAACCCCGAAAGCATTCTGCTCGCAAGGCGGAAAAACTACAACTGAAGTTACGCGAAGTTTGTTGTGTCACACCTTTGTCACACCTAATCAGAATGGCGCTCTGTGATTGGTGCAAACATAGTTTGAATGTTTGCATATATAAGTACCTGAATCGAAGATTCAAACCTTGTAACTGAGCCCCGGCGAAACGTTTGAACATTGTCATAACATGGAGTTGGTGTTAAACACGCCTCCAACATGGTTGAATCTATAAACCGATATTGGTCATTGGCCACATCATCAAACCTTGGTATCTTGTACCTGACAAAATCGTGATACTGTGTGCACACGAAAGAAAATGTTACGGGTCATTACCCAGCAGCGAGCGCCAAAACTTTGGCCCACCCATGCATCCCGGGGGTGGGGGGGGGGCATTACTCAGTAGATGCTTGGGTAGGTGCGACCCGGGTGCTCAAGCCCTAACCCTGTTTTAGACACAAATCTCTGATTTCCCTCTCCCTTTTACTGACAGAATTCAGCCTTTTTTTTTTAGAGCCATCCAAGACATTGAACCCAAAATCATTCCCTGTAGGTTAGTTGTGTTGTAGACAGTCACCTGAAACTCTACCGCGAATAAAAAGCGACAACGTTTTGCGATTACCAGTTATCTTTTTCGTAGTGTAATAAGCTGCTCTATCTTACTTCGTGCACTAGACAGTACCGGACACAGATGACGTAAAACAAAATAAATTATTGTTTTCTATGAATACATAATTGTCAAAGTTAAGGGAAACGCACCGATAACTGGCGGCTTGTGGTAAGGCTCCTATAAATAAACATCTAAACTTATCCTGTTTTTAAAATTCATTAGGTCATGTAGCAATTACCCTGTTTAAGACAAAAAGTGATGAAATTTATACCCCCTTCAAGACAAAACACCCTGAAAATCGAAAACCATACCCTATCAGTCATGTAAGGGAGTACCCCCTCTTCCCCCCCCCCCCCGGTGAGCCATTCATGTTCAAAGTTCATCTGAATGAGGAACAAAGCAGCTGACAAAGCAAACGTGCTTCTTGACACGAAGAAGTGAAAATAAATTGGGCTATATTTTCGAGAGAATCGCACCATCTCAACTACGCGAATTATGTCCTACAACGCAAGAACAGACTGCATTTGGATTTTTTAGATAGCAGAAGAGATGTGGGGATGATATGTCCAGAAATACAGACAATTGCGAAAATGGAGGATTTGGCAAAATTTCGCCATGCATGAGTTTCAACGATATTAGACAATTCAATTCTAGGGGCCCTGATAAATGTGGTGGATTTGGCAAAAACGGCAGATTTGGCGAGAGTTTCGAAAACATTTGACTTTTATTTTAATGCAAAAGATTGCCCTTGGGGGCCTTGACGAAAGTTGGCTCGTCACGCAATCTTCCTCCCAACGAAAGATTGCGTGACGAGCCTAAAAGAAGGACTGCGTACGTAGAAGGCTATGGATTTGCGGAAGTGGTAGATTTGGCAAAATTTATACAAGTGTTCGGACAACAATTAACAATTAAATGCAAATGAGTTTTCCTTAGGGACGGGCCATTAGCGCCCCCCCCCCCCCATAACTTTTCTAATGGTCCGTCCCTTAAGGGCCTGACGAGAGCGGCAGATTTTACGAAATTGACAACATTCGACATTTCGATGCAAATAACCTTAGGGGCCTTTCTATTCCATGGAGTACCCTTGGATTACCTAAAAAGGGAGTACCCTGAAAAATAATTTGAAGAATTTGGGAGTCAAACAAAATGATTTTTCCATGGAAAATCATTTTAATGTACGTACCTTTAATTATTTACTTCAGGGCTTTCTTGTGGCGATCCTCAAAGAAGCCGACAAAATTTGGACACAGCTTTTTCAAAGGTGCCGACAAACAAATTAACCCTTCGGATTTCATTTTTCAAAGGGTCCCGACAAAAATTCCCGTCATCGTTAGCGGGGGAGGGTGCGGATAAAAAATGGAATGACCCTCCGTGGGATGGTACTCCGTGTTTTGTCCTCTCCTGGAAATACCGGCGGATGATTTGGCAGAAGTGGCAGATTTCTGGACATTTCGCCGATAGTTTCGACAACATTCGACAATTCAATGAAAAGAGTTGGCCTTAGGGGCCCGATGATAGCGTCGAAATCTGGCGAAAGCGGTAGATTTGGCGTAAACGTCAAGTTCGGTGGAAGTTTTCCAAGTGGTTGGACAACAATCGACAATCAATGAAATGCAAATGAGTTGGTCGTAAGGTCCTGGCAGTCATTTAAAAGGCAATGAGAGTTCAATGTCATTTGTTTAAGTTCTATTATATTAGATCTCATGGGAGTACCCTGGGTGCCAGAGGTTTTGTCCCCTATTTTCCCTGCTCTAAACAAAGAAAATAACCTTTGGCACCCAGAGTATCATGGAAAGGTATTCACCAAGCGGATAATAGGAAGAACTGACTGGAGATCAGCCTTTAATTGAGATACATCAAGGTGGGGCAAGGTGGGGCGTTAGAGAGAGACCAGTAAAAGAAGAGAATGTCATGTGACGCCGCGCTGGGACATAGACCACGTCAATCTATCACCTTCCTTTCCAAAAGATATCCTATGTTTTATGTTTTGGCTTCTTTAATTTTTCAGGCAGAATCTAACAAGATCGATGGTTGTTCATACAGGACGTGTTAAGGCATTGGCTTGAAAATGTTTAAGTTAGCCCTCCAAGTATTAACGTTAATTACATGTTCAGCAAGCACCATAAAACGTTCGTCAAGTAGGGCATTACAGTTGGTTTGGGGTAAAATTTTGTCTGCTTACTTAAAACTCGTATTTAACTGGCAATTTATTCAAATTGATTCAAGGCTTTGTACAGAGTACATTAAGGTCACTATCTACCACGAGGGGTAACCATGGTGTAAGATTTGTTTGTTTTAGGTTAATAATAGTTCATGTCTGCCTCCTCTTCAAAGCGAGTCTAAGTGCAAAGTTTTTGTGATGGGAGTACCCATATTCATATGTACTTTACATATGAATGAAAACTAATTTTAATATTAAACAAAAACTTCGCACTTAGACTCGCTTTGAAGAGGAGGCAGACATGAACTCGGAAATGGCCTATTAACCAGTTTCCGAGAAATGTTGTTTTGAGGGTTTGATTACGGGGGCGAACACCGTGCAGCATCTTTATTTTGAGCAAATTTTTCGATTTTGAGCATCTTCCGAGCACCTTTTCCTGGTGTTAGTGAATTTTCGACATTTTATCAGTATTTTTAATCAATTTCACAAGGAATTTGAAGTTTTCAACATGTTTTCGTTGTTGGAACTTGATGGAAAAAAAAAACCTTGATTCCAAATATGGATGTTCGAGGATGTTCGGCCATTTAAGGTAATTCCATTGAAAAGGATGTACTATCCAGAATTTTTCAGACTTGGCGCATTTAATTACCCATGCTAGAATATAAAAAAATTCAATGAAAAGATGGGGTCACCGTTCTTGTTTTCGCCCTTTATACCCGTGTGGAGTTGCGCGAGAAATGTTCGAAACTTTATCAACTGGAAAAATTGTTGTTATATAGCAAAACTTGAAATCTAGGACCTATCTGTTTATTTGGGCTATAAATGTTCAGGAAAACGATTTTAAATTGTCTGATCTTACAAACAATGTATGGAAATTGGACCACTACGTCATCATCTCATACTCCACTACACTTCTGCTGTCAAACTGTTTTTGTTTTCTCCATAAAATATGTTTTTCGTATACCTGATTACGAGTAAATAACACCAATAAAAATTGGGGGAACCTCGTACTCGATCTCGTACCCAGATCTCCCGCGTTCAAGCGGAAGGGAGATCTCACGTTTTCACACCTGCAGTCAATTAACAGTTAGTCGGATCACAGCAACAAATTCTTCGCTCTGATCGCCTACTTAAATTTGGGCTGGCAAGTGCTATTCACCTACGAGCTACTCGCGTTAAACTCGTTATTGTTGACGGAAAAAATGAGTTGAAAATCATCATTTTTGAGCTCTGTTATCTCACTGTTTTAGAATACAATGAAAACCCGCAAATAAGAACCTTCATTTTCTCAACCCCGTTAATCAGACAACTCCGATTATGGGCTGTACAACAGCTACAATTATCTTGGGCACTTCAAATGAAAAATTAAGACGATCCTTCCCTCCCCCCCGCCCCCTCCTTCCCCGATTAGCCTGCGAACGCAGACGTATTTCCGGCTGTCCTTTCTCTCTCCCCGTTCGCAGGGAATTCCACCCCCCTCCCCTCATTTCAATGATTAAAAAAGGCACGTTTTAGCACGACTTCATCATTGATTTTGTAGGAGCGGAGGAGAGGTGGGGGGGGAGTTATTTCTCTTTTATTCTGTCCAAGAGTTTCGCTATTTGAATCTCACGGCCCGTGCTTGAGGTTTCAACCCCTCAATTCAATTCTCCACCCCAGGGGTGTCCCCAGGAGGGTAACCAGGGGTCAAGAATGGAGTCGGGATTGTGGGGTCGAAGGTAAGCCTCAGTCCGCGAGGGACACCACTGACCTTCACCATTCCCGTTTGGAATTCCTCGAAAATGACGTAAGTGACCACAAGGCCCTTCAAAATTTTCATCCGCATGCGCGATGGAAATTTCGCAAGGGCTTGTGGTCTTTTACGTCACTTTTCCCCCGAGCACATGCATTGCCAACGGCGGACATTTTACAATTTTTGCCGGCCTTCGTCGCTTTCTTTGCGGCAGTAAGATTAATTTCTTCACGATGGATGAGCGTGTTGATTATCAAATTAAGGAATATCGTATACAATTGCCTATATCTGTTCAAGAATATAAAATAGGTCAGCTGTATGCCGTTGCAGAAGCAAGCAAGAACGAAACGGGAGGTGGCGAAGGAATTGAAGTTGTATCAAATGAACCTTACTCAGGCCACGAGAAGTACGGGGATGGACAGTATACCCACAAGGTTTTCTATTTGTCATCGAAAGTACCGGCCTTTGTTCGCATGTTGGCTCCGGCAGGCGCCCTGGAAGTTCACGAGAAAGCGTGGAATGCTTATCCATTTTGTAGAACGGAATATTCGAACCCTTACATGGGGAAAAATTTTTTTGTTCTTATTGACACTTGGCACAAGGAAGGCGTTGACGATTTAGAAAATGTTCACAATCTAAAAAAGGAAGAGTTGAAAGAGAGAGAGGTCGTTCACGTAGATATAACTGCCAACGTTTCTCAAACTGATTACAAAGCAGATGAAGATCCTACCACGTTCATATCAGAAAAGACAGGAAGGGGGCCTTTAAAAAACCAAGAATGGACGAAGAACGACGAGTATCCAAAAATGACCTGCTACAAGTTATATCGCGTTAAGTTCAAATGGTGGGGACTACAGACAAGAGTGCAGGCTTTCATCTTTCGCGTAGTGAAACGTCTCCTCGCCAATTTTCACCGTCAGTTGTTCTGTTGGATCGACAAATGGTTCGGTATGACCATGGACGACATACGACAACTGGAAGACAAGACCAAAGAAGATCTGGACAAAATGCGAAATGAAGAAGGATCCTCAGTTAAAGGAATGAAAGAATCTTAAAAGGAACAGCTTTATATATATAGCCTTTAATGATGAAACACTGGAAGGTACTTCGTAAAATTTGTATTTAAATAATGTGAAAATTAAGTCGCCTTGGAAAAAAAAAACTTAGTGAGTAGAATATTCTCAATTATTATATTAGGTTAGTTGTAAGCAGTTTTCGATAGAAAAGGCGGAAGTCACGAGTTTCTTTCAAACTTTTTTTTTTTAACTTGGTGAAACAAGTTCTCTTTTCATCTGAAGACATTTTCCTTGGGAAATAAAATGTTATTTTTGTGATTAATGTGGAGGAAGCCTTCTAGTATGACAGAGAACCAAACTTTACTGTCAGCTAACTTTGAAAATCCGTTGGGGCTATGAGTTATACACCTGACATGCTAGTGTTTATGTGAGGTTGGGCTTGTAAGCTTTTCCAATTGTAAGATTGCTGACAAGCCTTCTTTTCTAGCTACATTTTGTTGTTTAACAACACAAGAATAGTTGGTCTTGGTCTTAAGTTTATACCTGCCAACTTTCATACCTCAGCCATGAGTCTCATGCCTGTGGGTTGAAAAAATGTGATATATTAAGTCCTCTGACACACATTCCAAAAATATGTAAACCCAAACGAGTAACAAGCACAAAACCCACTATGGAAAGATGCTGTGGATGACATAGTATTTAACGGTAGAAATCCTGGGTTGTGAATTATTTGGAATGTCTTCTGAAATCTTTGAGTGTCTTGGGAAATCTTTCAATATGGTCATGTTGTCTTCCAAAGTCTTGGCACTTCCTCTATCGTAATCTTGCACCTTTTTGGCAGAGAAAGTTGGCAGGTATATAAGTTATCAATTCATAACTTTACAGATTTGCTTCTAGTTGCTGCATTTTGGTTGTAAAAGAAGGAGTAGTGAATGTTCCAGAGGTGTTAACATATCACTGTGTGCAATTATGCTTTTTGTGCATGCTGTGTGGAGCTGAACTTGTAAATTTTACCAGTCAAGTCACCAAGAAGAGAAACTGGGAGAAGACGTGGTTTTTCTGTTATTTGTATGCATATGCTAGTGGAAAACTGTAAATATTGTGGTTTTGCATTGGGAAAGGAAAAACTAGCCACTAGCTGTGGTCACATTGGTGGCTTGAATAACTTATTTTATTTTATTGACCAAGTTGGTATCTGAGGTAAAGTTGTTTATTTGGTTATCCTTTTGCAAAACTGCAAAATTCATAATTAGTTAAGTGACTTATGGAAGGTGCAGTCTACTGCACAAGTGTATGGTTTGTCTCTGTATTCCTTCCTTGGTATAGGCAAGCCACAGCATTCCCAACATCTGTTCTACAGGATAATGTTAAACAGTTGGGAAAGAATGGACCTGCAGTAGCATGTTCTCATAGTCATCTTTTTCTGAAGCATTGTGAAGGTTACACTGTAAGGTTGGGACGGGCATTTTATTTTGTTCCTCTTGTTTTTGATTTGATATTATTGTCAGTTATTGATTCAAAAGTCTGGCTTAGAGCTTCTGACACAAGGTTTAGGGGCAATATTTGTTTCTGCCAGTGTTTTCATGTATTGTATAAAGTTTTTGTATTCAGTCCAATGCAGACTTTTGACAGCTGGATGTATTTTCGAATATGTCTTGAGTTTTGAAGTCCCAGTACTTGCTGTTGTAGTTAACGCAATGCTGTTTGTTTTGATCTTATAATACACCACGGCAGGTGAATTTTACACACCTAGTTGTTTTAAGTAGTCATGTTAGAACTGTTTATCACTATGATAACAGGTTAAATTCAAAGTAACTGAATTCTCCTTGGTGCCGGTCATATTAATCAGAATGGTATTCTTTTGGTATCTTGATGTTTTCAATCCAGTTTAATTTGGTATAATGCCTCTTGCAAAAGTTTAGTGACAGTACTAGCCAACTGTCACAGTTGGCTTAACTATTTTTGGAAAGCAAAGGGTTTGAGTCTCATGAGCTGCAAGCATTCAACTGCACACATGAAAATATTTGCTGTTTGCACTTCTCAAAGGACAGTTATGGTTCTCCTTTTTGCTCCACATCAACAAATTGGAAATATTCAGCATTAATATATGGGTTGTAAAATGGTGGTAATTTTGGTGCATGTATTTATTAAGTAGGATGTGATTCGTAGTATACATCAGAACTAATCACTTTCAATAGTATTTTTCACTTTCAAGGAAATAATAACACCCACATGAGAGAAAATCAATAAAATGACTTTTGATTAATTCTTGTTAGTTTTATTTACAGCACTTAACAAGACTAGTCTCTCTCTCTTTTTTTTTTATTGATTTTATTAGGTTTAGGGTGCGTTTTTTTATCCACAGTTCTGAAATAAGAATGGTTGGTACGGAATTCTTGGATTTTCATTCGCAGCATTCTGTTCATTCTGCCCCAGGGAGCAGAATGGATTGAATGGTGTTCTGTTCATTCCGGATTAGGAATGCGGAATAGAAAAATGCGCATTTTCCATTCTGGCCATTCTCATTCCAGAATTGTGAATAAAAAAAACATGCCCTTAACTACCATGAATTACAAATATACAGTAAAACAAAAATAATGAACAACTGCAAACAAAAAACAAAAACAAATTAACAAAAGAAAATAGGTAATGCTGTCCAAAAGGGTCGGTACAAACAGGAGACCCATGTGAGGTACCGCCCACATGGTTGCAAGCAGTAAAATTTTACTTATTATGAAACCAAGTAAAAAGTGGGCTTTAAGTTACCCATGTGAAGTCCCTTGTTTTGTGATGGGACTGAAAAGAGATGTCTAAACCCCAAGAGTGATCAGCATCAAATTTCTCCTTGTAATATCAATGCTTTATAAAACAGAGTAAGTACAAGAATTAAGAGCAGGATCACTTAAGATGAATTTGATACATCTGCCCACTACCTCTATAGGTAGGATCAAGTTTATTTGTCACATTCCTCTTCAAATGTTCTTTTATCTGTTCCACTTATCCCGGAGAAATAAACAGAGAAGTTCCTCATCTTTTGTATACATGAGTCTTTTGTTAGCCTCTTACCAGTAGTACCTTGAAGAAACTTGTTTTTTAAATTTGGCTGTTTACATAATTGTAATTTGGTTATACAGTTTCATGGTTGGATTTTAATTATTAATATTTACATAATTATGCAGAATATATACAAATATGAAGCATTATGCACTGGTATGCAGAAGTCCAAAATGTTTCACAGGAATCAAAGGAGTGAAAGATCAAGCATAGTAGTTTTTTAAAAAAACTCTCTTGCAGTAAAAGAACTGAATTATCGAGTACAATTTACAATCTTAATGCAAGTATTATCTAAAGTATAGTAATTTATGGTTATAACAATGACAATAACAATTGAATCACTTAAAATATTTAAATGTACAAAAGTTCTCCACTCTCTTTGTCCTACAGACCTAAATGTTCCAGAAAAAGTAGTACTTTTGTGTTTTCTGCCATAAGGTGTAATAATTAGGTGCGTTTACGAGTGGGCTGAGAAGCAGGTAGTGCAGAGGGTGGCTGAGAGACTTAATTTTCGCCACATATTTGTAGTGTACTCTCCTATCATCTAACCTATCTAGTTTACCTAACTGTAAGGCATGAGCATATGACTCTGCCTCGGGATAGATTATGTTAACTGCCCTTTTTTGCACTCGCTGTATGGCTTCGGACAGGTAGGCAGGGATGTCCTGCTAGACTGGTACAGCATACTCTAATACTGGCCGGACTGTGGTAACGTATATCCTCAAGATGTTGGGTTGGCACACCCTGGCTCTGTGCAGTACTCTAAGGGCATATAACTTCTTACAAGCTTTCTTAATAATGTAATCAACATGACAGTTCCACTTCAGGTCATTGTCCATAATCACTCCTAAGATCTTATAGGTATTGACACACTTGATGACACTGCCACCAATTATTATCGGATTGGTGAGAAAATTCGAGTTGCGTAGAAAATTAATATGCATTTCCTTACACTTAGTTGGATTGAGTCTCAAATTATGAGTAATGGCAAAAATTAATTGTGAATGTCTGAGGCCACAACATTAAGTAAGCTAGGGGAGTTCATTGGAATTATTTTGAGAGCACTGGTATCATTGGCGTATTTGATGTGCAGCAGCCAGTCAGACAGCAGTCTGTTTGTCATCACCGTAAAGAGGATCACACCCAATTTAGTTCCTTGGGGCACTCCTCCTTTTACAACAACAACAACAACAACAACAACAACAACAACAAATACTTTATTTACTGAGGGTGAAATACATTATTACCGGTAACCCGGTAGTTTACATAATGGCCCTCATGGCTTTTAGTGTTAACCAATCTGACAAAGTTCTTCCTATTCTAACTGCTTGCCTCCGGTTTGCCAAGAATGCTGCAACGCAAGATAAAAGGACTGGATGAACTTCAAGGTCTGCAAGTTCCTGCATCAATATTAAATGATCAATCAAATCAAACCCCTTAGAAAAATCTGTGAAGAATATCCAAGCCAACGCCTCTTTACTATCAACTGCTTCGTAGATCGCTTTAAGCATATATAGTAAGGGCGTCTGTCGTAGAGTGCCCCTTGTGGGAAAATCGATCTTGCCTTCCAACTGGGATAGGAGTCTAGGACAGGTAAAGCCCTCCATAACCTTTGCCACAGTACAAGTAAGAGATATAGGTCTTAGATCTTGTTTGATAAGTCTGGGTGGAGACACTTTAGGGACAGGTGTAACAATAGATGATTTCAGAAGAGCTGGTACGTACCCCTCCCTTAGGGACTGGTTGTAAATGACACAAACGAGGGGGGCTAACTCCAAGGCAAAATCTTTCAGGAGCTGGTTAGGTATGTTGTCAGGGCCGACTGCTTTCGATGTCTGAAGCAATGACAAGGACTTGAATGCCTCATATTCTGAAATTAATAATTCATCAGGAACAAATAGGGGGCTCTCCTTGGCACAGGGGTGTGTGAAATGGTCAGTCAACCCAACAAAATAACCATTGATATTATTTGCATAGGAGTGAAATGAGTCTCACACCTACAACTCAGAAATGTGCAAAGCCATTTTCCAAGTTACAAAGCACGCAGCAACAACAACAACAACAACAAAAGTTACAAAAACCTGTCAAGCAACTACCGTGTAAACTGCAACTTCAAAGCAAAATTGTGTACCCCCAACTCAACAAAGTTATGCCGTTACTTGCAGAGCTGGCTCCCAAAGTTGGTTAAGTGAAAGCTGGAAGATGGGTAAAAAACATAAGCATCTCTGATATGCAGGAAAGTAAAGCCACGAAAACCTAGGCTTTACTGATGAAACTTGGAATAATAGTTATTGCTAATAACCATCCTGTATCAACCCTAACATTGATTGTAAGAGTCAAAATGTTTTCAACAGGAGAGACGTTGGTAAACTATGCAACACAGATCTCATTTCACATATTAAATGTCGTAGTTTTAATTTATTGCTAAAGAGCTAAAGGTCAAGGTCACAAGTTTATGGGAACAGTTCATTTGTCTTTCTTTTCTGATGCTATTCCATTATGAAGCTCCCGGACATCTTTTTCCAAAATGTCAGACAGCAAGGTTCCTTCTTCATCAAACCAGGAGGCCACAGACCTGAGAAAGTACAAGGGAAACAGTTACACTTGGACCCAGAGGTTTCATTAGAAGATGGCAACCAGCAAAAATCACTGCCTACGTTGTCAGAATTTACCTCCACCACTGCCTACTTTGTCTAGATTTTCACTCAAATGCTTAAAAAATTCAACAGATTTCCACCTACTTCGGTTAGCCTATACACTTATACACTTTATTAATTTATCCACATCCTACATAGGGCTTTTCAGAGAAAATAACCAAACCAGAATAGTACATTAATTAGTGAACAAAAAAAAAATCTGGACTACAATAATGACATTACCAAAAAAACCTCTGCAAGTCAAGGAAAGAACCCTAAAATATGAAACAAAGATTTTCTGGGAACCTACTTTTTCAAAGTCTGCTCTCTTTCCTTCTTTGTAATGCCATCCTTGTATGAAATAGTTAAACTGTAGAACTGGTCATAGCGCTTCAGTGAAGAACACAAATACCAGTAGTTGTCTGGACTCTGTATAAAAAATTAATCAAATGGACATAAACAAAACTAGAACAGCAAAGCTGACTTTCTAATAATTGACTGTCATAACGCAGTGCAATGAATGTAATGAGTAATAAGTTATTGGAGCAAATGAAGAATGATTGTCGCAGTTGTGATCACAAGTTTTACAATTGCATAAAGAAGCCTGAAAAAAATTCAGGACTTCAACGGGGCTTGAACCCGTGACCTCGCGATTCCCGTGCGATGCTCTACCAACTGAGTTATGAAGCCACTGATGTTAGGAGCAGGTCAATTTTGGGTTCATATGTTCCTTTGAAAGATATGTAAGTGAATGATGCATATGAAAGAAATCATATGTGAACTGTGGATATGAAATCAAATGAAGAATGATTATCGCAGTTGTGATTGCAATTTTTATAATTGCGTAAAGATGTTGGATGTAAACTAGAAGCAACAAAAGTAGGTTCCCCCCACAAGAATCTTCAGGACTGAAGGAGGTGGAGTAATATGGAAGAACTTTGAATTATAAGTTTGCATCATTCTGTTGCTGAAAACACTGCTGCCCATCATCTCACTGAACACCTCAGGGAATGACAAATCAAAGGCAAGCAGGTTAAAAAAGAAATGCTTGCTGGCTTATTGACTTGCTCCATTTTGTCTACTTGATTTGCAAGGAGACGTTTAGTAACTACCATGGTTCAGACTAATGTCTATAGAAACAACTTTTGAAATGCAGAGTATGTAAATAAATGATTTTCATCAGTGGAGAATATAATTCACACAAGCTTACCACACCAGCTTCATCTTTTTGGACAGCAAACATGATGTAATTTTTCTCAATAAAAGTTGTGAAGATTGTCAACACAGTCATCAAGGTGAAGTATCTTTAGAGGAGTGTTAAGGTTAGAGAAGTCTTCAATAAAATGAATTATTAAGCTCATTACTTAGCACCCAATAAATGTTCCAGTTAAAGTAATCCAATGGTTTTGTGGATTTTTGATATTTTTTCAGCAAAATTTAATCAACGTAGTGCAAAGGTAAATTATTAATCCACCTAATATGTACTTCATTAAATATATAAAGTTTTTAAAAATGGATGAATACCAACATTATTTTCAAAAACAAAGAAATGTTGCAACTAACAAATTACTCTATTAAGATATCCCTACTGTAACACAGACACATATATGTCAAGAATAATATTGCACTGTGGATAATTATCTGTACTACTTAATTAGTATTTTGGTAATTTTTAGGAGGATACGACAACACACAAGTGATGAGAATGGGCCGAGAGACTGGGAATGGGAAAAGATAGTCATATATCAAGGCAAGGAGGGCAAAGCAGCAAGAAATGGTACAAATCGCCAACCGAATATCTGTCACTTTATGATCCTCTACATAGCCAAAGCCCTCTGTCATCACCTATACAGCATAACAAAGACAAAAAGAAAGTTGGTCAACTATCTGTTCTCATGGGATTATCTGCATCATTCAAACAGGCAACCTTATTTTCACCTGGAGTTTGCTAAGGATCACTAGTTTCAAATAAAAACAAAGTAAAAGTTAATGAGAAATTAATTCTTAAACATTGTAAAAGGACTCAAAAGTTTGTCAGAGCTGTTGGAACTTATGCAAATCTCTTTTGCCAATCACCAGTGATTTGTGGTCTCACTTTGGTGATTAAGCTGCAAATTGATTCATGATCACAGAAAGAAGATATCCTTGGTGACAAACTTTCAAGTATATCATTAGTGACATCACAATGCAAAACATCAAACTCCATCACTTGATAAGGATTCCCTGACATTGTCAAAGGTTGTCTTTTGAATGAAAAAATTTCAAACCTGGGTAAGAAACCTTAGTTGCTCAGTTCTGCAATATCTTGCTTTCCCCAACATCAGAATCCTGAGCCTTTCATACTGGAGATGTAGGACTTGTTTTAGAAGAAATAGTATATGACAACATGATCTCAAAAGTTTTTGCCTTGAATTTAAAATTTTCATTTCACAGGATATTTTATAGACAATAGAAACAAAAACTGCCATGCTCCCTCATATTAAAAAGTTGTTTTGTATTTGAAAGCTGAAGAGCAATCCCAAAGAGGACGTTTCTAGGCCTCAGAAAGTTTTATCCCAGGACCCATTAATCCACATGAAGTATTTTTCAGGTGTTAGCATTTCACATCTAACTGCACTTTCATGAAACCTATATTATTTGAGTTTACAAAATTGCAGGGTTTCCAGTGATGGGGATGATGGAAGGATGCTTTTGGGTTTGAAATTTTTGATTCTGGGATTTATTGGGTAAGCTACTTTGGGAAGTATTTTTTTGTGTGGCTTGATGATTGAAGTAGGGCTTTTTTCGGGTATCACAAACAATCTGAAGATTGGGGTATAGTGCCTGCGTAACACTGTGTACAATCCTTTCTGGAAATTTTTAACGGGTTTGGAGATTTGGTATGGGAGTTTTTTGGAGTTAATTTTTCTCACATTTGATCATCCCTGTCACTGGAAAGCCATCCACAGAACCACCCTGGGGCCAGGACCACCTATCATTTTCAAGGACTTTCCAGTCTGCGATTTAAATGCTCTAGCTAAAATTTATACTTCCTAGGATTACCAGAACCTGTATTAACCCTGTCTACAGGGGTATGATTGACCCCCTGCTTGACCCAGTTTGACTGAAAAACCTTTGTAGCACCATTGATAAGTTCTGTTTAAAGTTGGAGATTGATAATGAGACCTGATACTTATGGAGGAAGCTCAGATGTTTTGTCAATACAATCTGCCACTTCATCTGAAAAGCCTGTTAAAATAAATTATGATCCGAGAGAGCTGTCCAAGGCTAAGCCACCTTCCCTACCCCCTAAGATACATCATTAAATTGTTTGGTGCTAGTAGACAAGTGTTAGAAAATACAATGATTCCTTCCAAAGACATGATAGCATCATTCACAGTTTCACAGATTGTGTTGGCTTTGTCAGGAAAGACACATGTTTGGGGGACATCATTTGCAGAAAATGTTTCAAACCATTGCTCTCTTTTTTCACACCAGCAAAGTCACTGGTGACATCTACCAGGTTTACATGATCATTTCTATCTTTGTGGACATGCAGTATTGTTAGTTGATTCAGTCTGGAATCTTTTCAATGTTCTGTGAAAATGACTGCTCACTGACTACATTTGTTGCCAGGATTTAAGTATCAGTTTTGCCAGGATTATCCTGCTAGAAGCGGCCTTTCGATCTTTTCTACCTGAATGCCCGAGATAAAATGAGTTTCCATTGGTGAGTATATTGCCTGAACTTCTTTTTCAGTGGCTCTTGTGATTTTGTGCAGTTTTCAACAATGCATAAACTCCATCTTTGGTTATGAAATCAAACCAGCATTTCATTTTACACTTGTACTATCTTCAGTTGGAGAATGTCTTTTTTACAACATATCAGTTTTATTTCAACAGATTGACAGTGTGACAGGTGCATTTCAATCCATCTACAGTACTTTTTTGTTGTTGTCACAAAAATGTGGTAAACATGCAACAAACAAAATTTTCTGATGATTGTCAAAATTAATTTCATTATCACTAAACTTTAAAGGGCAAAATTACTGAACACTGATTGGCTGAGACAGAGGGCATTTTGTCATGGAAACTTTAACAGGTACCCCTATGCGATACTATTTGGGTTTGATTGTACAGCTCTTGATGAATAAGTATTGAGTAATTTTGTTGAGTGTACTATTTAACAATTATTGGACGAGGTTGAGCAAAATATCGTGATTTGTCAGTGGCGAGCAGTTCAATTATTTGCCAAAGCCAAAGGCTGAGGCAAATAATTGATCTGCCAGACACTGGCAAATCATGATATTTTGCGATAACAGAGTTCAATAATTGTTTTATCATTCGATCACCAAGTTTGTTTTGATACTTTTTTTTTGGGAAGCGTGCGCTAGCGATGCTGGCAGAAATCAATTGGTTTCCTTCTCAGTTAAATAATTTATTCTAGCGTGGTTACAACTGCGCATGAGCAGAATATTATTTGCAGCAAAAACGCATTTAGTCGATATTACGCATGAGCAGATCATTATTTGTAGGCAGTTATTTGCAGGTCACGTGGTGGGCTCTCAGCCAATGAAAAGGGGGGAAAATATCCATCGAATGATAAAAACAATTATTGGATGAGGTTTTTGTGATATCCGGAATAATCAAGGTTGAGGTAAGAGTTATCAACCGAAGCCAAAGACTGAGGCTTATAACTCTTATCAAGGCCTTGATAATTCTGGATATCACAAAACCGGAATATCTAATAATTGTTTTAATAAAATATCAACAGTCATTATAAAACATTTCAAGTAAGGTCCTTAGGCTTTCTTAAATAGACCATATTTAGCTTAATGAAGCTTATTTTGCTTACCACAACATAAGCTAAGCCTAGCTATGATTGCAGACGATATAGGAGACGATGCAGCAGACTTTTGGATTAAAAATAACCTTTCTTGGGGGAGTAAACGAGTTAAAGATTTCCTAATTATTTCTATTTACGGGTAACAAGCTAGAATAAAAGACTACCTTCTTCGCTGCGTCATCGAGAGCATTTTTAACCGCGTTACAATCCCATTTATCAATTTTCACTGGCGTTTCAGAAGAAATGGCCCACTGTAGTAAACAAGATAAAACAAAATAAAAAAAGTAACATGATTATTCAAGTGTATTATATCAAATATATAGTGAGATTACTCCAAATCTTTTTCAAGCTTCTTACCTTATCTAAAAATCCCGATTTGCCAGGCTTTTTCTTTGACCCCGCGGTAGCCATATTGTTCCTTTTGTACAGTCATCAATAACCCGGCCAAGGAAACCTGGGTCATAATAGCCAGCGGATACCCGTAAAAATTTCATCGATTTCACCACACGATCGACACGATCAAAGTATTTTAGGAAAATTTGAAGAAGTTTTTTTCGAAATAGGATACTGCAGTAGAAGAAAATGGTGAAAAAGAAGGGCCAGAAGAGTGCTCAGAGTAAGAAAAAACTCGATCTCGCTGCGGCAGTTGAAGCAGCTGAGCAAGGAAGTGAAGAAGAACTTTCAAAGTTGAACTTGAACTCGGATGACGGTTTCGCGGCCTCTGAGGATCAAACGGAAAGTGGAAGCATTGAGGACGGTGAGACTGGCACAAGAAATACTGAAGAAGAAGGTGCTGTCCTTATGAATTATAATCCTCCTGAAGACAACCCCACAACAGAAAATACAGGTAAAACAATATTTAGCTTGCATGCATATATATGATACATGTACACGTGTCTTATAAAAGTATTTCACTAAGGACTGAAGTTGCCGGCTTTTTCATAGAATGGAGGGATAAGTTGCTGCTACGTCTTATTATTTGGTCCTATGCTTAGATTTGTAATAGCTTGCTTTAAAATACTAAGTGATTATGCAGGTATCAATGTTTGGACAGAGAAGGGGAAGGGGTGCGAGCAAAGGTGCGGCATTTGACTTTTATTGCAAATTTTTGGTCAAATTCCTGGCTCTAGGGACTGAAAATAGTTTAACGATCGTTTATAATATTCGAACTTTAATTAGTATAAGTGGTCAAATTCTCCAGAGAGGGGACAACAGAACTGTTCAAATGCTGTACCTTTACCTGCACCCCCATCTCTGTCCAAACATTGATACTTGCATTCAGGGTCCGACATTGCGACTGACTGGTCGCCAATGCGACCAAAAATTGAGCGTTGGCGACCAGAAATTTAGAACTGGTCGCCAGCAGGCGACTAAGCTTTTGTCCCCTCGGCATTTGAAATTCGAAGGTAAATGGGCTTTTTTTAAAAGAAAACATAAAGCTGCTGTGGAGAATTGTAGTAAAACAAAGCGACGATTTTACGATCGCCATAATTACCCAGCGCCATATTGTTTCAGCAGCTTCTCGCAATTCTGATATCGCGGGCAAAAACCTGACGTGGCGAAAATCGTGACGAGTCGTGACGAATAAAGCGTCAGCCGAAACAAGCGCGCTTAATTCAAATCTTTCCATACTTTACCTAAATACCAGTAAACAGAGTAAATGCCATTGCGATTGTATTGGTCAATAATCAACTCAATTAGTTTTTATAGTTTTTACATGGCCACTGACTTAGGTGGGGGACTGGCTCGAGCAATAAAAAAGTGTGAGCACCTGGCACTAGAACATTTCTCGTCATTGCGTTTTCGTTGAGTTTCGGCGAAGAACAGATACTTGAGTTGTACACTTGATTAAATCTTAGTATTGAAAGAGGGCCCCCATATGTCTAGTACACAGAACTTAACAGGAGACCAGTATAGTTCCGCTAAATGGAAATAATAAGAAAAAGAAATCCGAAGCCTTCGCATGAACGTTGACAAACACGCTTATTGAGATGTAGGACTATGTTATCGTTACACGGCTTTAATAGCTGTATGTAATAATATTGTGTTGAATGGAAACATTTTGTTTAATTATAGTGAAAGAAAGTTTAAATTTTTTGCTTTTACTATAAATTAACGTAAATTAAACTACTGGAGTAAAACGAAAAATTAATACAACCAAACCAAAAAAACTAACACTTGTCTTTGGCGACCAAACCCTTCCATTTGGCGACCAAAATTTTTAGGTTAGTCGCCAATTGGCTCCCTTAGAAAAAAGTTAATTTCGGACCCTGGCATTACACACCTATCAATGATTTGCCCCAGGATGGGAGGGGGGCGGGAGGGGGGAAGGAGGGGGAGTACAACCTTGGGAATTTGACTTTATACAGCTCCACCTGGGTAGAAGGAAAATTCACCCTTAATGGATACCCAAGGGTGAGGAAATTGACATTTGAAAACCTACTAATATCAAATTCCACTGGGGGTTCCCACCCCCCTCATCCTGGGGCAAACCATTGATAGGTGCATTATATATGTTGTGGTTCAAATTTTTCTTTGGTTTAAACATTTTTAAACCAGTTTAATTTTGATTTTTCTTTGTCTCAGAGCCATCACCATAATCTGAGACAAAGGAAAACAAAATTTAAACTGGTTTGAAAAACTTTAAACCAAACAAAAAATTAAACCACAACATATACATGTAGAGGCTTTACATTTTATTGGTATGTACACTGTATGGTGGGGGTGGGTAACAAGTTTTAGTAGTAACCAAGACTTCTTATTTTTCAACTTGCTCGGTTTCCTTTTTTTATTTCAGGGGATTATACTATGGTCTTAAGTTTAAGGTCATAATATCAGGGGATTGATTTTCTCCTTATTTTATCCACCTTGATGCAATCATTTTTCTTGACTGTTGAAAAGGTAAAACATGCACAATCATTCCTTTCCAGGCTGATTCCCTCCTAAAACTAACTTTTCAAATAAATAATGATCCTCGCAGTTGTGAATGCAATTGTTGCAATTGCTTAAAGAAGCCTGAAAAAAAATCAGGACTTCAAGGGGGTTTAAACCTGTGAATTTGCAATGCCGGCGCGATGCTGTAAGCAACTGAGCTATGAAGCCACTGACTTTGGGAGCAGGTCAAATTGTGGGTTCATGTGTGCCCTAACTAACTTTTGTTTCTGTGATTTATTGTTGTTTCAGTCCTGACTTTGATTATTTTATCCTACAGAGGATGCAGCAGATGTGCAGAAGTTAAGCAAAAAGGAGCTAAGGAAACTCAAGAAAAAGGTAATGAATTTGATAATTTTAGTCCCCATATTGTTTCTCAGTTGGTATTCTAAATTGTCGTACACTTGTTGTTACTCCGATCCATGTAGGTACAGCTTTTCAAATGACTTAAAGTTACCACATTTTATCACTCATTTTCCCATTGCAAAGCTGTTTGTTTTTACTTAAATTTCAGCCTGGTACCCTTGTTAGGCTGAATGCAAAAGGTACGGCCCTTTAATTTTTTCTGCTGGTTGGTGGTGAAAAATGCTTTCACTTGAATAAAAGAAGCTGAGAACCTTGGGCACCACCTCCGCAATTACTAATTTCTGGTTCTCAGTTGTGGGTATTTATGCTGTGGGGATTTTTACTGTGTTAACTGCAAATGAAATGTAGTTCAGTTCAGATAAAGGTAAAGGTAAAATCTTTATTTAGACATTCCTTCAGGAATTTACAATATTAATTTCATTAAATAAATCTAACTAAATTAATTATTAAAAACTACCGGTATTACTGTTAAAGACCTGCTTTACAAGGAAGCCGTGGATAAAAGCAAAATAAAACTTGGATAAGACTACTATTAAAATCACAATTCTTCAACTTAGATTGAAATTCATTAAGAGAGAGCGACTGTTGAATCTGAGGGCAGACTATTCCACAGTACAGTCCACAGTTTGTGTTGCACTTTAATGACCACAATGATTTTGACTACTTAATAACTGAGAGTGATGTCTTTACAGGAAAATCTCAAAGTGATGCCTTGCCATATTGACCAAGTGATAGTAGGGTAAATACAGCAAGGTTCATGTTTGGGATTTTCTTGTAATGACGGAACATTCAAGATTAATAAGTTGTAAAATATTAATATTTATTTGACTTACAAAAAAAAAAACAGCCGATGGTTGTTTTGTTTTGTTTTTGCATAATACTAATTATTAGTAATCAGCCCATGGGCATTACAGGAGAATAATGCCCTAGCCCTCAGCCAATCAGAACCCCTGCATGTTATGTCAGCTACCAGCTATATAATAATACTACGTGTATGTACTGCCTCATTAAAGTACAAGGCTTTTCAAACTTTGTGTGCTCCTTTTAATATAGCAAAAGTTTGAAGCAGAAACCCAAGAAGTAGCAGGTTCACAATTTTCTGTGTCTCAACAAGAGTCATCAGCTAAAACAGCAATTTTGGAAAATGCTCTGGATATTAAGGTAAATAAAGACCAAATGATTGCATTGTTCAATGGACATGGAAATTACTATTATATTTTTTAAAATTGAGGTTGGAAGTTTTTTTTTTATTTGGTATAATAAAACCTTGCAGTAGCACAGCATAGGGTATACATGTACTTCTAAACTTGTAATTTTTGTGTTTGAGTTTTGAAAGTGATTTTTTGAAAGGGAGAAGAAAATGTCTAGAGTTGGTCATAAAATTTTCAAAAAAAGTATTTATATTTAATTTGTTTGTGCATTTACTGATAGAAAAAAGTACTGATTCAAAGTATACGCTCAGAGTTTAGAGAGAGTCAAAATGCTTAAGAAGTAATGAACAATTATTATTACTTGTTCATTGCAAATTAATATGTGAATAGAAACTCATTAGTTGCACAACACTTAAAGTGCCTCTAACCCCAAAATATTTTTTTTCACTAAAATATATCTTTGCACCTGTTTGAAATGTATTGTGGCATTTTTTTCCTTTTTTCACCAAATCTTGACTTTTTATAGGCTTTAAAGCTGAACATCATTTGGTTCATGACCAAGTCAGAAGGGGAGTAGGCCTATTCTGGATTTGATGTCACAAACTGATTTGCATTGCATTAACTCTTTGTAAACATGCATGCAAAGTAGATTGTGACGTCAAATCAGGAATAGACCCACTCCCCTACTGGTGTGGTTGTGTACCAAATGATGCTTGGTTTTTTGTACGTTTCAAAGCCTATAAAAAGGCAGGATTTATAAAAAAAAAAAAATGGAAAAAAAAGGCTGCAATGTGTTTTGAACAAGTGCAAAGATTTACTTTAGCGAAAAAAATGTTTTGGTGTTAGGGGCACTTTAACTGTTGGGACTGTGAGCTGAGTAAGCTAAAATCAGTAACATCAAGCAAACCTATTCTTTCATCATTCAACATATTGACAATAGAGCAGAATTTGATGACAGAGAAGCTTGAGAAAGTCATTTTTATTTTAAAAAAGAAACTCCCATCATTTGTAATGTACCACACAATCTGTTACCATTACCATAGTGTAGGAACACTTGTGTACAGATGACATGAACATATTTGGAGTGTTTCAAATTAAAGATTCAGTAAGAAAATATTGCAGGTATGGAGCGGTTTCCAATCGAGTGACATAAGTAATTCCCATTTACTTTGGTTTTCCTTTACATGTACTTTGCTCTGTGATTGGTTGACAACATTCATGTCACTTTCTCAGCCAACGAGAAGCAAAACCAAAACCAATGGCGAGTTGCATGGGCACAATTTCCCGTGCTTGGTGCCAGTAGCATGTAATTACTTCAAATTCTGATTGGTTTACTGAGCTGTCTTCACCTCTTGACTTGTGATTGGTCATAGTAATTGCTTTGGTTTTGGGTTTATGACACTCAATTGAAAACCTCTCTTAGATAAGTAGTTAACTCATTGCCATTTGTTTTTAGGTTGAGAAATTCAGTATTTCTGCACGTGGCAAAGATCTCTTTGTTAATGCAAATCTTAACATCACAGCTGGCCGGCGATATGGTTTGGTTGGCCCAAATGGGTAAGAATCTAACAGCCAAAATATCAGAAGAATGTCAGTCTATAATTAACAACATTGTTGCAAAAAAATGGAGGTTAGGTGCCTGGGACAAGCAAATCCAACACTTGCCTTGCAGCCCCAGCCCCACGATTTAAGACCACCCAGATGGCGAGCCCCCCACACCCACAGAGAACCCAGGCATGCGTCACACTGAAGCAAGATTTTCAGTGGAAAAACTATGGAATAAATAGTAACAGGACTGATATGCAAAAGAAATATACTCAACCAACGGGGATGGGTGGGAAGGGAAAAATCACAAGCTAACGAACAAACACCTGACTGGAACAATGTCATGCACACAAGGACAAACTGTGATATGAGCATGAAGCAATGCAAGCATGAGCAGCAGAAAAGACCGCTGACCACCAGTAGTGGAACACATACTGAGAGGATGCCTGGAGATCCCAATGCCATGACTCTAGAAATGTAACCACTAACGCCAACAAAAAACACCAAGATGCTACTAATGCTAACAAAGAATGCTCCTTGTTGTTAACTAACTATAAAGTTAAATTGCATTTAACCATATTAATTTAAGGTGGCTCTGAACTCCATGTACCGACTTTATTTAAACTTTGCAAAAAGTTGCATCTCATCCTGCTTATCAAAATTCTATAATAAGAAAAAATTTCACCGTGCTGTTTTTGAAATATAAGCGCTTAAAGCTGAAATTAAGGGTGTTTTTAGCAGGTCATAGTGTTTCTATGGTAACCTATAGAGTCACAAAAATAATACTAACGTATTCACAAATGATTGGGCAGTTTTTTGATACCATGATTATTGCATCAACTGATAAAGAGTGGTAATAATGACCCATCAAAATCTACATCTTGGAAAGTGCTGGAAACTGTTTTGAGCCACCTTAAACAGAAAAATTTGTTCGAGAATTATCCAACCAGTAGAACCTAATGTAGATTAGAAAATGTCTTTCCCGTAGTCTGTCACTTTTGTCCATACAGGTGTACTTGTGGCAAGGGTTAACAATTTACAGGGAGTTTTTCAAGACAGCATTGACAAGAATACAACTTTAACATAGTTTTTTGAGTAAACCTTAAATTAGCTGGATTGATAATTAACACACAGTTGTTTCATGTTTTTTTTTTCTAGTATGGGAAAAACAACTCTTTTAACACACATTGCTGCCAGAAAGCTTGCTATTCCACCAAACATTGATGTCCTTCTTTGTGAACAAGGTAACAAGAATTGAATTCTCATCATTGTCCCCATGCTTATGCACATAACAGGCACACTTTGTCACCCTTCTGGAACTTCCCTCTTCCCATGCATAATAATAAATTATTATTACTATAAATGATGTATCATGGGCAATGATCTTAGTCTCTTGACTCATCATATCAAACAGGCAGGCATACATGTAAAGCCCCTGCCTGGGGCCTTAGGTGCCTTGATGTGGAGAGTCTGTTCCTAACGATACTATTTTCTGTATCTGGTTGATCTCACTGCCTACTCGTGTTTTCCCAACATACATGTATTCACTCACTTAATAATACACTTGAAAAAATTACTCGACTGTGATTGGCTGAGAGCAGTGCAGTTCAAGTGTAACAAAGTGCAGAAAGTGTAACACCAGTGCAAAAAAGTGTAACACCAGTGCAAAAGTGTAACACCAGTGCAAATTACAACGAAGATTTCCGAAGTTAAAACGAAGACTTCCGAAAACCAACCGATGTATTTCGAAGACCGCCGAATATCGTGCAAAACCTTCCGAAGATTTCCGAGCACAACACGAAGATTTCCGAAGATCGCCGAACACTTCCGAAGATCACCCGAATGCTTCCGACAATTTCCGACGATCACCCGAACACCTCCGAAGATTTCCTCAGTAGTCAATGTATAGGCTTGAAGCTTTATAAGTAGTCTATTTTTTCAAGTGTATTATTAACAAGTAATCACATGATTTTTCTCGTGCAATTTGGAATAAATAAGCACTTGTAAATTTTTCAAAGACCACAAATTGCACTCGCCCTACGGGCTCGTGCAATTTTGTTGGTCTTTGAAAAAATTTACTCGTGCTTATTTATTCCAAATTGCACTCGGAATCATGTGATTACCTATACTTATCACCCCAAGTACTCCAATCACCATAGCAATCATTGTAGCCTGCTTACCCTGTGCATTCTAGACACTTGGATTTCCAGGTCTTTGTATTTACAATAGCTAGCTTTTCAAATTCTTTCACTGACACATTTCTGTCTGATGGAATGGTGATATTGATCAGAGTATGCTGTTTGGTGGTATGATTTTTGATAGTGATATTGGGCCTATTGTGGTTTACAGCTCTGTCAGTGCTGATTGGCATGGCCCAGAGAAAGCAAACCAGAGCTACACTTGTGTAATATGGACAAATGAATGTCAGAATTGAATTTTCTTTTACCCTGAAGTGCTTTAAAATATTCCTTTAGATGTGGAAGCCAGCGAGTCACCTGCTTTTGATGTGGTGCTGAAGGCTGACACAAAGAGACTACAGTTATTAGAGGAGGTCAGTTCTGATCCATAGCATACCCCCTCCTCCCCAACATCTCCTGCCCCACACCCAGCCATATGATCACCATGCTCTGATGTTATGGTGAACCTTGTTTGACAGATGGATCCATTGCAGATAATTTGGACTACAATTGTGGCCATGATTTGTTCTGGCGCATTGCTAAATCACATGCAAAGAATACACCTGCTTTGGATTTAGGTCTTGAACATTGCCCACAATAAGTTTCATTTTTCTCAACCTTCATACTTGCGCCCCCCCCCCTCCCCCCCTGTTAGACAATGAAGTTATTGGATATTGGTTGAATGTTTCAGTCAATCAACATTGCATTGGGGGGGGGGGAGGGGGGGGAGTAAGGGCAGTAACCAGATGAATTTATTCCCAATGCAGTTTTCCACAAGTGTCCCAAACATTTTGGCCAGGATTTTAGCTTTCAAGCAATATTATTATTAATATAAGATACAATTGAATATTAAAGAAAGAAAAGACTGCAGTAACCTCTGAGTTCTACTGGAAACTGAGAGACCAGATCTCTTTCAGAATTAAGTTTTTTAGTAGCTTTTTAGCTGTTATCAGTCACTAGTTATCCATTATTAATTTTATGCAATTAATTATTTTATTACACTCCATGTACTGACTTGCTTGATTATTTTAACATGTTAAATGTGCTATTAACTCAAACTTGATTCTCCATTTGTCCTCTCCAGGAAGCACGCCTTGTTGCTCTGAGTGAAAATGGAGATGAGGCTGCAACAGAAAAACTGAAAGAGGTAATAAAACAGATCTTCAGAGACCAGTTGGAAGTTTTTTTACACACTCCCCACTGACATGTCAAAAAAAAAGAACTGGAAATTTCATCGTGATATTCTCAACTTTGGTTTCATAACAATAAATACCAGACAAAAGTGGAGTTGAAGAGCTGTCGTTTAAGTGATATGTGTTACTCAGTAGGATTCAAGGTTTGATTCTCTCTCACTAAATTAATCTCTGTTGTCCTAACTGTGCTCCTGTACAGGTGTATGTTGAATTGGAGGCTATTGGTGCTGCTTCTGCAGAATCAAGAGTACGCAGGATCTTGGCTGTAAGTTTCAAGACACTTGAGCTGTCACTCCAGTTTCATTTTAATGGCAGGCATGACAAAACAGTTTTTTTAAATATGCATGATGTCTTCCAGATGCTTTGGTGTACATTTCAGGTTCAAAAATAGTACAAATGGAACATTTACTGATGTTTTCTTAATTTTGAGAAATGTTTGTTCCCAGGGTCTTGGGTTTACAAAGGAAATGCAGCAGAGACCTGTCAATCACTTTTCTGGTGGATGGAGGATGCGTGTTTCACTGGCAAGGTGAAAGCATGTCTCAACTTTGTGTCACTTTGTTCTTACACCAGCAGTTATTGTGCAAATAAATAAATATAAATAAATAAACAAACAAACAAATTAATTAAATAAATAAATAGACACCTTAGCGATGGAATAACAGCCAACAGCCTTGTATTTTAAGTTAACAAACTTCCCATTATACTAATTTGCAGATACTCTGAATCTCAATTATTACCATACAACAAAATGCTAACGATTTTGAACTTAGTTTAGACACCAAAAATAAGCAAAATCTCTTTTAGGCACATCTTGAGTATTGCAGCCCTCTTTTGCTGGAGATAGGTAATGCTGAGACTACCAAAATGGAGAACACTAATTACTATTTATTAAGAAGTATCTTAGGCTTTCCGAAGTCTGTTTCATACGACGACCTCCTAAAAATAGTTAATATTAAGTCTTTGGAACAACGCAGGCAATTCCAGTCGTTAGTTATGTTATACAAGTGCTTGTATAGCCACGGAGCACCCTATATTAGTAAGTTTTTCAATCGTAAGAATGTTAAATATAACTTACGTGGGCTTAGCACCAGGTTGGAACTTCCCTCATTCAACTTGGAGTACATGCATAGATCTTTTACCTTTTTAGTCAGTAAACTGTGGAATGCATTGCCTCCAACGGTTAAAGAGTCCAAAGACACTTTTAAGCGTGCTCATAATACTCATATGACTTGAAGAGTTTTTTTAAATTTTTAAAGTTGTTTAACCTTGTACATAGATTATTACTAGCTAGTATTAATTTTAAGTAGTGTTTATTAATGTGATTGATGATGGTGATTAATTTTATCTTTTTATATTCTATACAATTTTATTGTTTTATAATTTTACACATGTACACATTTTAACGAGCACTTAGGAGCTCCTTGGTGTCACGTGTGTAAATAAAGTATTGTTATTGTTGTTAAATAGTAAGTTGACTTATCCACCTGTTGGACTTACACACCAGAAAATATAAGTTGGTGCTGATTCCTTTTTTTTTCCAGAGCCCTGTTCATGGAACCAACTCTGCTTATGTTGGATGAACCTACGAACCATTTGGACTTGAATGCAGTGATATGGCTGGATAAGTAAGTTACATTGTATCTTTCAATGCACTTCTAATCTTTATATTTTGATTCATGCTTCTAGTACAATAGAAAATTAAAACGGTTGGTAATGATTTTAATTTAATATTTCAGCTACCTTCAAAACTGGAAGAAGACATTGCTTGTGGTATCTCACGATCAGTACTTTTTGGATAGTGTTTGTACAGATATCATCCATTTAGGTATGTGGGTTATATATGCATTGACAATCAATCATGTACTTGTTTGACATGTGTTCAGTGCTCTAAGCATCCTGCCACAACCCACACGATGACTATGCTTTATCCTTGCAGATCAGCAGAAACTTCACTATTATCGAGGAAATTATGGTAAGCAAAGTGAAACTTACTTCTGGATATTTGTAAATGAATATTTTAATTCAAATCTTAGAGCTCAAATAGTTTTGTTTTTATCTGTTCTTTAGAACAGTTCAAGAAAATGTATGTTCAAAAGGTGAAGGAACAAGAGAAGGCTTACAATAAACAGGTATTTAAATACAAAGGGCTGAAGGAGCAAATTGCTGGTAAATTAGCACTTACGTCCCTCTTGAACCAACACCTTTCATTACCGTGATGGTCCAATATTGTTTGACTAGTAAGCATATCTTTGTAACAGTCACTTATTGTTTACTCGTATTTTCTACAGCAAAAGCAGCTCAAGGATCTTAAAGCATCAGGACAATCTAAGAAACAAGCGGTAAGAAGTCGTTATTAAAATTTTACTTGCAAAGAAAATTAAAACAAAATGGATACATGTAAATGTTTACTAATTGAATTCAAAGGAGGAGAAAACGAAAGCAGCTCAAGGAAGAAAGAACAAAAAAGGTGGAAAGAAAGACTTGCCTGATGAGGTATTTGTTTGATTATTAATTTGTCTTGTGTTGTTCCACTGTAAGTACCTTAAAATTCCAAATATATCTATCTTTGTCTTTATTACATATCACACACTCGGAAAAATACATGAGAGCAACCAAAGCCAGAGGCTTAAATGGCCTATGGTCAGCAGAGAAGGAAAGTGTGAAGAATTTACTCGAATAAAAGAAGGCTTTAACTAAATAGTTACAATACTAATCAAAAGAACGAAAAGACTGTTAGGCCCCGTTTATATGGAGAAAAGTTGTCCCGGGTAGAAGGGTCACCCGCCTACCCGAGCTACCCTGGGGCGAGCCAACTTTTCATACATTTCCTTACAAAACTTGGCGAACCGTTTACATGAGAAACAAAAAGTTGGCTCGGCTAGAAGGGTGACACTCCTAGCCGGGTCACCCTCCTTCGAAGGTAGGGTCACCCTCCTAGCCGGGCCAACTTTTCTCCATGTAAACACTTTGGCTCGGTCAGCCGTACAACTCGACGGAAATTGAAGTCCGTGTTTTATTTTTAAAACGAACATTGTGTGCACCTGTCGAAACCAACGAATTTAAAAAATTATACAAGCTTCCCTCAGGAAAGTAAAACGCTCTCCGCAGAAATAACCCCTTTTAAAGACTTATTTCGCTTTTTAAAAAAATCGTTTGAATTAGCGCAAGCTTAATAATCATTATTAAGGTTACTGGAGTCTGTATCTATGTAGTTGGAAATGGACAGAGAATGTATTGAATACTCTGAGTGTTTGCTGTTTGTACATGAAGTTTACTGTGTATGTTGTTTTTGTATGAAGGATGACCTTGAACCAGTGGAACTCATAAAGAAACCCAAGGAGTATGTGGTGAAGTTTTCGTTTCCTCTGCCACCGCCGCTCAACCCACCCATCCTGGGTTTAAAATGTAAGTTAATGTTGATGGAATAGAATCATGTGTGAATTGTCCTTGTGAGGATATATCGAGTTTCTCAGCATTGCGAAATTTACCCAGTGGAAAAAATGATGATTGGTAGGCAACAACGAGGTGATATGCACTTTCTTAACATGTGTAGCAAGATTAAGTTTGGACCCTTTGTTTGATGAAGCTTATGGCCGGTAATTTTCTTTACTTGCTGAGCTCTACTTCAAGAGCATCCGATTTAAGGTAAGGGTCAGTGGCAAGCATTCCCAAAATTACTGGCCACCAACGTCCAACTTTGTTGGACCCAACAAATATGTCAGGTGCGTATGAATGCCGCTTTGGTTTCTGTTGGGAGCTTTTGCCAGTTGAAACAACATCGAACAACTGTCAACAGCTCGCAACAACACCGGCACAGCGCTGTGTTCAAACGACATGTTGGTCGCAACAATGGTGGACGTTGTTGGCCAGTAATATTGGAAGGCTGTGCTCTTGCTCCTGGCGACTTACTTTTGCCTTTAGGCGACCAGGAAATATTAGTTTTTGTACCAAACTTGTATGCTGGGCGTCCTGGGTTTCAAAGGTTTAGATATTTTTGGCGCCCAACTACTTTTCTTAGAGCACTACCTTGCATTGGGAGTGTTTGTCCAATACTCGAGGCATTAAGACGTAGAAGAAAGGTAATACTTTAGGTTTCAAAGTGTGAAACGTAGGTATAGGTTTCGATGAGACGACGATTCTGTATAACACACAAATAAGTCGCTATTCCTGAACAGCCCGTGCCATGTTTCTCGATTAAGCCTCAAAACTTTTGTCGCGAAGTTCAGTGGCTATTCCTGGATATAAGTTCAGCTTATTCTTTTGTCACAGTGGTATGCATGGGTTAATATTTTTATGAGCCTTGAATTACCGCAGCAGTCACCACATTTATTGGCCTTAAAATTCATCAACGAAGAAATGAACTCGTTTCGCGTTTGACGCCACTTGGTTTTGGTGACAGCTCTGAACAGGAAGTGATTTTTAGTTCAACCCCTTTACATCCCAATACTGACCACCATCTAACTTCTCCTTACCATATTGCTAGTTCATCAATCATACAGGGCATGAGAACACAGGAAATGATCACTAGGGATCAGTGGAGTTAATGTTTATACAAATTCTCCCTACATGTAACATGTTAAATATGTGAGATCCACAAGGATTGTTGACATACACCTTATTACCAAATGGCGACAATTTTATTATTCTTCTATATTCATGTTAAGTAGTCGTCTTTGGCTCGATCGCATCTGTAGAATACAATAGAATTTTTAGCTTAAAACGAGGCAGCAAGGGCCAATTAACATGGACACAAAGGAATTACAAAATAGTCGCCATTTTTGGAATAAGGTGTATTGGGTATTAAAAGTGAACGTCTCTGGGGCAAATCCTGTTATTCACACAGTTATTCAGTACTTTGGATGTTAACTAAACCTTCTAAAAGATTTTGAAATGCTCTCTCGACAGCTGTGACATTCGGTTATCCCAATCAACCCAAGCTGTTCATTGATCTGGATTTTGGAATTGACATGAAGTCTAGAAGTAAGAATTCGTCCAACACAAGTTTTACAAATTTTAGTGGCGCTTGAACATTTGATACCTTTGTCTCTTGACAGTAAAATGAGATGGGGAATTTGAAGGATATGGGCAGGGCAGCATAACGTGACAATCGCAAAAGTTATATTGTGTCCTTTCAGATTCCGTAAGGGGCCGTCGACATATTCACTTCTTCCCTGGTTCACGTCAACTGGACGTTTAGGGTTGGAAGGGGGTAAGGCGAATCAATTTTTGGACGTTAGTTCGGGGCATTTTTTTGCCGGACCAAAAGCAAACTGAACCATTTTAATAAAGTTCAAGTTGTGCTGAGAATGCAACACGTGACTTCTGGTTTTCTCTTCTGAATACTGGAATCGGAAGCAAAAACGTCAATAGACCCTATACAAAAATGGCTGCGTTTAAATGATTCTTTTGCTTATATTCAAAATAGCCCAACTAACCTCGCATGGGATAGCAAATTCTTTAGAAGTTTTGTCTCCAAAACGAGGTTAGTTGGGCTCTTTTGAATATGAACAGAGGAATAATTTAAATGCAGCCATTTTTGCATAGGGTCTATAGAAAAAAAGCAGAACACGTAGGGGAAAGCGTCATTCGTTAAAAGTTTTCTTTACGTTTGAAAAGAAACTGTTGGTATCTTCACGCAATGCACATCACTAACTTCACATCACACACTGAAACGACTGGTTTCAAGAGGACGTTTAGGAGGGAGTGGGAGTGGGGAATGGTGTGTGTGTGTAGGGGGGGGGGGGGGGTGTCTGACCTAAACGTCCAGTTGACGTTTAGCGGAGAAGTGAAATGTTGACGGCCCCTAAGTCTCGTGGCAACTTGTTGCAAACCTTTCCCAAACACGATGTGGTTCTTTAAAACCACTGTTTTCTTTTTCGTTCCAGTTGCCATTGTTGGTAATAATGGGGTTGGTAAAAGTACATTCTTGAAGCTTTTAATCGGTGAACTTGAACCGGTAAGTGGTATTGTGTTCAAAGCACCAAAGATGCCATAAGTGGCTCTTTTAGCTAACTCGCGGCCAAAATTCAGTCGCAATCACGTTTCGTAAAACCGAAACCAAGTAATGATGTAATCGGGCTCGCGGGGGAATTAGCAAGTGACGAAATAATTACAACACAACTTTGTATTTCTAAAACAACTTTGAACCTTAGACAAGAATTACAGCCCGATCACACACTCGATAACACGATTGACTCTCCTTTTCACTTCCCGTCACCCCACGTCACGTGATGCTTGCAGTCCCATAATCCCACTACAGTGAGTGAGAGGGTGAGGGGGGGGTGGGGGGGGGGGTTAGGCTTATACTCTGAATTCCCATCCCAACGAACCAATCGGAATCCGAACTTGTTACATGTCATCAGCACCAAGGGCGGGAAAATCCGTGACGCATGTCGTTTGGTTTCCTTTGGTTTCTTTTCAGTTGTAGTCAAAGTGGCGCCAATTTTGCTAATCAGTCACGGCTCGTAGTGGAAGAAATCAACGAAAATGTGAATTATTTTCAAAACTTGAAAGAAAACCTCTCTGGCAGACGACAGAGCTTCATATAATTTTCAATTTGTTCTGGAGCTAATTTCAATACTTGAAGTTTGTTGTTGTTTTAATGGTACAGGCTGTTACATTGTAGGCAACGACATTCCTCAGGAGACGTTATGCACTCGTAATAAAAAAAGTGAATCTTGCCTTTCAACTAAGATGTCTTTTTCTCATACATCGTGATGGTTCTTAACATTGTATCTTTGAGTTAATTTGTCTAAGCGTTTCGTTGTTTATTTCAGTTGAATGGCGAGGCTATACGGAATCACAGACTTGTGAGTAGAAAAGATACAATCTTTGTTTGCGTTCTACTATATTTTGATTTACTTAAGCCCACAAACCTCGGAATATGGTTGCTTGACTCGTTGCAACTGTTGAACAGGAATATTAACAAGTCATCATTTTCTTTTACAGCGTTTAGGTTCCTATAACCAGCATTCTGCCGATCAGGTAATGATCAGTTGTGTCCAACGTCTTGTTTAACTTAAGTCATCCTTGTTCGTGCTCTGTTTCTGTCTGTTACATCCTTTGACAAATTTTTCTTCTGTTCGTAGCTAAACATGGAAGATTCACCAGTGGAGTATCTGCAGGTAAATAAAAGACGATGAATTCACCAGAGTTCGTATTTACATGGCATAAGTGTGTTCTTTTTGACAAGTTCCTGACCAATCGTCGCCATAGCTTGATTCCTCTCAACGAGTACTTTGTAAGGAAGAGATTTCTTCAGGCGCTAAAACAGTAGCAAAAAGGCAGACGCTGTATGGCTGTCATTAAGGGCTGGGGGCCGGGGATTTCCCCCTTGTATTTTGAGTTATATCCCCGGCTACTTTGATATAAATCCAGCATGTTGACTTCACGACAGCCACTCGAATCCCCGGCTACTTTTTGTAAATCCTACCAGTCTGGGTGCCAGAGCCTTTTGCGTGGTTACCTATTCGACTTGTCTCTCGTGTGACTCGAATTCCCCAGGCGCGCGAAGAAAAACCTCTGCTACCCAGGGTATGGAAATCGCCACCCACTTCAAGTTTTAGTGATAGCCCTGTCAGACGTTTTTTGACTACTGTCATATTTTTCATTGAGTAAGGGACAGCAGTCATGAAACGTCTGATGTGACGCTTTTTTAATAGGTGTGACCTACGCGACGAAACTTGCGTTGCATGTGTATGTGTTCTGATTTAAAACCTTTGAACCAGTTTGATTATTTTTGTTTCCCTTTGTTTCCGACTATGGTAATGAATTTGACACAAAGGAAAATGAAAATTAAACAGGTTCAAAAAAAAAATTTAAACCAGAAACAAATTTAAACCGCGACATACGCATCAGTTCGGTGCCCCCACCAGCCAATCTGTGCCATCTAAATTGGCCCTCAGCAGTTGCAGAACACTTTCTGGTTCATAGAGTAACATTAGCATATAATTTCTAAATTACTCGGTCTTTCCTTTACCATTTTCAGAGAAAATACAACCTGGATTATCAGACAGCAC
>OX419335.1:42633024-42663024 GCA_948470475.1 Galaxea fascicularis | reverse complement strand
TAACAAACTTTGTCCAGTGAAGTTTTCGGGTGACAGCAAACTTTTCGTGCAAACAATAGTCTTTCAGGAACTGACGATCAATGAACAATCTAAATTACCTGAACTCTAGTAACACATCCATTAACAATGGCAAACATTTCTTTTTCAATGGAAAATGACATACATTTCCAATTTTTAGCCAGAGTAAATTTAACAGAGAGGCTTAATATGCCATCTAATGTAAATAATGCGGAAATAAATGGGAGGGTCCGATGTCTTTGAACCATCTTTATATCGAAACTGTAAAATGACATTTATGCAGCAATTCTAAAGCTCTCGAATCCCCCTAATTTTAATTCTGAGTCAGACCTGGAAACAGAAGACTTGGAGATATAATGTGAATCATACAACTTTGACAAGTTTTTCGGGATTGTCAAATGCTAGCAAGCGAAATAAATTATTAAGGGGAGGAAACATAAACAGGTAACTGGTCAGCCAATGGCTTTTTATTATCGCTCCATAGTTGCTTTTTATTTTATGTGATTCAGTATCAAGGTCGTTTTTCCTCCCAGAAGCTGCAAACAACGGCATTTATATTGTTGCCTTTATTTTGTTATCTACTTTGCATTACAAACTTTGTACGCCAGTGAATCATTAACCACTATTTGATAAACCTATTTAAAAAGCCGAACGATTTTGTGGCAACACAACTTGTGCAAAGTTTCCACCCAGACGTCAGATAAATCTTAATATTTTCTGCCACAGTTAGGAATCATTTCAGCGGAAAAGAGCTTTGGACAGTTGCCATAAAATTGTATTTACAAATAAATAACTCACTACAACAATAAAATTCGTTATCAGAGACAATGATCAAGCTCATACATTAATTGTTCTACTGTTAAGCTCTTCTTTAACGAAATTAATAGGAGATGGGAATTCTTGAACGCAATTTGCAGTCAAACGAAGTTTGTTATGGGTCTTCGGAAGGTGTAGTTAAGTTTGGGTGGAGTTACACCTGAAATTCAGGTGTCAATTGTTTACATTTCAGCGAGTCAGCCAGACGGCGGGGAACTGGGAATATGTGGTATCATTATAACAGTCTTGTGTTATATCTTGGTCGTTATTACCTGCCCATTTTCCTTATTCTTTTGTTTGAAGGTGAGTGTATAACATTTCACTATCCTGTAATACGTGTTCACCTTGAAAAGTTGACGTGGGCTCCAGTTGTTGCGAAACGATGATAGTAACCTATATGTACATTGTTATATAGCTGCCTTTTTTCCCGCTACAGTGCGCCCATTCATTGGTTAGTTCATGGTCACATGACATCTAACAATGAAACTGTTTACCGCCAAATGCCACGAACGGGCAATATTGCGAAAACCATGACGTCAAACGGGAAACAGTTTACTGTTACCCGCGAAATGTTGACCGCTATTGCACATGATCAGAGCGTGCAGTTGAAGGTGGCCTGACGTTGTCGCTGGAATCTCAGCGCGTTTTGTTTTCCACCGGTTTGATCACTGTTTCCCTCGGGACCAGGTAACAAGGGAACAACTCAATATTCGGCCAGCGGTTAAGTCGGCTTTCTTTCGCTAAAGCTTGTAGTGTTGATTCACAATGCAAACCCTATCAGCACCGCAACTTCAGCGAAACAACTATACTGAAACCAAGTGTTTTATTATTTTTTTTCCACCTCTGATTCACAGATAGTGCAGGAATATGAAAGAGCGGTAATATTCAGACTAGGAAGGATCCTCCCAGGAGGAGCCCGGGGGCCAGGTCAGATGCGCCAACTTTATACCAAAAAGTTTCACTTGACAAGAAATGAAGTCAGTTCTTGGAGCTAATAGAACATTGATGCGATCAATTTGACCGATGATAACTATACCAGCTGACACGAGTTTTACCATAACTAATTTACGCAAACAGGCCTTTATTTGTTGATTGTTGACTTAATTTAAGCCAGATTGAAAGAGGGACTTCACAACCTGTCTGAGTAATATCAATTAAAGAAACCCCTTAATTATAATTACAAGGACTACAATATATGCTGTTGCTCTTTTTGTTAACGTTTAAAGTTGTGGATTTTGTTTCCAGGATTGTTTTTCGTCCTTCCCAAGATTGATCAGTACAGCAAAGTGGATTTGCGTACTGTGTCATTTGACGTACCACCTCAAGAGGTAAACATCTAGTATACGTAAGTTATTTTTATAGTAATTCGTAAAACCGAAACCAAAGCAGTCACTTTGACCAATCAAAAGACACGCAAGAAGCGCAGTGAGCCAGAATTTGAAGAATTTGAAGTAATTACATACTTCCCGCGCTAAGCGCGAGAAAATACGCGTGTGTAACTCGCGATTGGTTTTGTTTTTGTTTCTCATTGGCTGAGCCGAAAAGTGGCGCGAGTTTTGTCAACCAATCGATCATAACCAAAGCAAACGGGGATTATTTTCCACACTTAAATGAAAACTGATCTATTGCTCCTATTGCACTGCCGTATGAGCACTTGGTGAAAAAACAAACAAACAAACAACAAGAACAACACCAAGAACTTACTGTGTCCAATCAAGACCCATTATGGCTCCTGGTCCAGTATATGAAAGGAACTCTCGGTTGCTGCTCTCTCAACTGAGTTCTCTGATTGCGTTTTAATCAGGCACTATATTCAATTTTGATGTAGTCTTATTTCCCCGAAAAAAAAAATAGAATTAAGTGATTCAACGGACGACACTTAGATAATACTAAGGAAAAAATCTTTGCGCACTTTGGAATCTTTTCTTTTTCTGTAATTAAAACTGAAGCAGTTGGGAAAAAAGAAAAGATAACGTAGGTAGGATCGGTGTATATTTCTCCGTTTTCTTTAATTACTAAACTGATGAAATCTTAAGTCGTCAACACACAATTCAACTCGAGTACTTGAAAGTATTCTTCCGTCAATCCAAACTCATCTAGTGCTGTATTAGAACATCAAACATCAAAGAGGTGTAAGGGGAAACAGGAACATTTGTTCAACGCAAACCGTGTTTAGGCTGACATCAATTGGGTTAGCACGAATTATTAACTTAAGGAGTGAAGTCTCAGTTCGTTTTGAAGTGTTTTACTTACTCATCAATGCTTTTCATTTCATTGGGTAGGCTCTAACACGTGACAGTGTGACTGTCACTGTTGATGCGGTGGTCTACTTCAGGATCCAGAATGCAACAGTGTCTGTGACAAATGTCTCAGATGCCCAGGGCTCCACCAAACTGCTGGCCCAGACTACCTTGCGAAACATGATTGGCACAAAGAACCTAAGCGAGATTCTAATGGACAGAGAAGGGCTCAGCGCACAGATGCAGGTACAGATGAACAAGCTTCACAGCTTTTCGTTGTTGACTCACAAGCAATTTTAAATAACTTTCCTGTCATTCGCAGCGTAACAATGAGCATGCAAAAAAAAAATTGCCACGCGACAGCTAAAAACTCGCAAAGAGACATAAAAGACAAACAAGCGAACGAACTTTTCGTGGTAGAGTGCAGTTTTTGCCAGGTGTTTCCGACGCAACACTTTCCAGAAATATATATAGGTATCAGTTATATATTCAAACTAGAAAAACGATTCGTGCTCGTTCATCTTAATCGCTCGAATAAGAATTTTAGCGTGTTTTGTTTCTAGCTTCCTTAATTCTTCAATTTCTAGATATTTTGCAATCAATAATTTTGATACCCCTTGACTGCATCAAAACCGATCTTATCAGGGCCGTAACTTGGATTCTTGTAACGGGGTGGGGAGGGCATTATCGGGAGTACCGAAGGCAGTATCCTTGTAGGAGGGTCTGGGGGTATCCTCCCCCAGAAAATTTTTAAATTTGGAGGCTCCGAAACGCTATGTTCAGTACTTGTCATGAGATATGTATCCAAAAAATCGACTTCGAATTAGTGTGAAAAGGCAGGGGTTTTTGCTTCTTGCGAGTGCTTATTTCTGAGGTCCTGTGAATTTGAAACACACCGTATTTTTAAGCACCAGTACTGCATGATGTTTGGCTAACTCACCTATAAAAGATATTTGTCAAAATAACTGTGTCTGAAAAAACAGCTCCATCCACAGACTTGATTTGTCTGGTTCTAGCTATTCTGGTTCTAGCTATTTTGTCTGAAACTAGCTATTCCACAGCCACACACAAACTATATGAAAAATAGCTTCAGCTACTCTGGAGCAGTTCTTTGGAATAGTCTATCAATCGAGTTGCGGCAGGCTGACTCCCTTAGAGCGTTCCGGGCTGGCTGCGAGCGTCTCTTTTCATCAACTTAAATTTCGAATTTTTACACACGGCACTCATGTAAAGCAGATTTTATTTTGTCATTTAATACTATAGTTATATTTATTTAGAGTAATTTTAGAATAATGTAGTTCTAGTCGTTGCATAATTTGCAATACTTCTGTAAATAAGTAGGTTTTTATAGACCACTTTCATAATGGCCGCCGATAATATTGTTCTTTTGTATCTATGTTAATTAGACTTACTGGCCTCATTTAAGCGCAAACATTCTTTTGTATTTTGCACATAGCAGCGAGGTTAGAACGGCTTATCAGCATTAAAACAAAAGAATATTTTATTTGGCCGCCATTATGAAAGAGGTCTATACTTGTGACTGATGAGTTTACCGGGTCTAAATAAAGTTATCTTATCCTATCCTATCCTATCCGTTCGATAGGTCCGGCTCCCCCCCTTTCCCCCCCCACCCCCCCACCCCCCGCTGCCGCTGGCTATGACTCTGCTTATATAGTACTTTTCTAATATGTAACATATCTATATTTGTATCTGTCTTTGGAAAAAAGCATTGGATTAAAATGTAAAATATTGTTTGTATATTTTCGTCTAGCTGTTCCTTGATGACGCCACTGATCCCTGGGGAGTTCGTGTGGAAAGAGTGGAGATGTGAGTAGTGGCATCGAGGTCATCAGCCTGCATGTTATCGGCTTCATTATCAAGCTAGTCGTCGCCATTGTTGTTGTCAACAACAGAAAAGCAACAACAACCACAACAACGACCACAACTCTAATAACAAGAACAGGAACACTGACAACATCAGCTGAATCAGCAACACAATCGACAATAACAGCAGCAGATGCAGTAGCAACAACAACAGATAACGGCTATGACGCTATCACCAATAACTGATGAGATAGCATCAACTAGATTTATCCAACTCTTTCAATTAACGTTGTCGGATTAAAGTAATATGGGTGGCGTAGCTAGTTTCAGAGCGTCTAGATTTCAAAATTGTCTGGGGGAGAGGCACGTACACTCCCCACCCCCACCCCAACACCCCACCCCCTCTCCTTCGGCGATTCGTGTGTCGTCTCTATCAAAAGTCTGGCTATGGCTCTGAGGGGTACTTTGGAATCTAAAAGTTGACCTCATCGTTCAAATCAGTCTTAATTAGATTTCCATTACATTTCGAAATATATGGCGCTATTTTTCTCTTTTTGGCGGCGTGGAACTAAAAAGAAGAACCGTGAAGTTTGCATCCTCAATTTATTTTAACGAACTAAAACAGGGACTTCAAACAAAGCTTCAATATTAGGAAAAATATAGGAAACAACTTTGCATGTTTGCATAAAGTATGTGTGTATGTTAAAAAAAATTTCATCATAACAAATAAACAAACACACAACAAGAACAGCAACACGGCAAAAAAGGCAAAAACTGTAAAATGCCTCGACACGAAACATTTCAGGAAATTCTCTCTTAGTAAACCTTTCGTAAAGTTGGTAAGAGCAGCCCACGTTGTGTATACGCACCCTAAGTGGGGATCTGCAGTATTTCCAGTTAAATTGTCATCAGTTGAACCAGGGCGGTACCCTCTTGTTTTGACTCTTCCGTGTTTTTCGTTTTTTAACAGCAAAGATGTTCGTCTCCCAGTTCAGTTGCAGCGAGTAATGGCAGCAGAAGCTGAGGCCACTCGAGAAGCTCGAGCCAAGGTATAATTAAGTAACGATTCAAACAAGAACTATAGCAAACCCTATTGTTCTGCGGCAATGGCAATTTCCCCACATAGGATATCGTTGATTTTAGGAAGAAAGCTGGAACTCTTGAATGTTACCTAAATTTCTTTGTAGAACTAGACTAAATGTACTTGGTTCAAATAAAATTTAGGAAATTTTTGTGTCTAACCAATCATAACTGCTAAACACAATAGCCACTAATTTTGATGATTTGATGAAGTTCCCCCCACACAATTTCTTTTAAAAATTCGATGTGGTGCAACGGCAGCACAGGTTATCTAAATCTTTAATTAATACTTAGTAAATGAGCCTTTAACCCTAACTTTTAAACATTTTTTGAGTTTTGACCAATGAGATTGCTAGATTAAACAATGAAAAAAGTCAGCATTCCATCGTGCATTGCCGTTTAGCGCTATAGTTCTTATGCGAATCATTACTTAACTATTCACCGAAGTGGAGGTGGCTAGTGGTAGATATTTACCAAGGCGGCGAGGTAAATATCCACCACTAGCCACCAACACTGAGGTTAATAGTTGTTTTAGTATATACTAAAACAGTGAGATAATGTAGCACAAAAAGATGACTATAACTCATTTCTTCCTACAAAGATTACACATTTTCAGGCGCAAATTCCGCGCGAATTGCTCGGAGGTGAATAGCACAGGATATCCGGAGTTTGAGTAGTCAATCAGCGCGCGGGTCCAACGCTATCCACTGTTTTAGTATATACTAAACTCTGTTATTCATTGTTGGCGCAGGATGAGAGCGCTCGCCTTCCTTCTACCCATGTGTTCCGGGTTCTATTCCCGGACTCGGTGTCATAAGTGGGCTGAGTTTGTTGGTTCTCTACTCTGCTTCGAGAGGTTTTTCTCCGAGTACCCCGGTTTTCCCCTCTCCCCAAAAACCAACATTTGATTTGAGTTGATTTGGAATTGTAAAGCTTTCTTTGTAAGGCGTATTTAATCATATTCAGATGCTAATTTGCGCCTAACAAGTATTAAATAATTATTAAGTTTTTATTATTATTAAAATTAAAATTCATAAAAATCGATCAGGAAAGGGGGAGTGTGGTTTGAATGCATACCAAGTCATGCTATCTCCGTGTGAGCGACTCTAAAATCATATTCGATCTTGAACAGCCACGAAAGTAAAGAAAAGGTCAGATAAAAGAAAGAAGTTGGTTGGAGATCAGTGGAATTCGCCTCATTCACTCGTTATGCCTAACCTTTCTATTTGCTGTATTTGCAAAGTATGTGTCATTTCTTTTTTCCACAAGCTTAGAAGACCCTGACCTGCCAAGCGTGGTTTTAGTCAGCGAAGATTTAGCGCGAGAAATTAAGAACTCTGGAGACACCTGTTTCTTTCTGTGTTTTTCTCTCTTTTTGTCTTTCTATGGCAACAAACAAATGTCGGCACTGACTTACAATTAACTGGATTCCAGGTTATTGCGGCTGAAGGTGAAATGACGGCGTCACGTGCTTTGAAGGACGCCGCTGATGTCATGGCAGAGACACCGTCGGCGATGCAACTTCGTTACCTGCAGACTCTGAACACGATCTCAGCTGAGAAGAATTCCACCATTATCTTCCCAATGCCTGTGGACTTCGTGTCCAAGTTTTTTCAGAAGTAAACGTTAAGATTCCACTCCAAGCAATTCAGTGCTATGGCGAAGAGCAATGACATCCAAATGTATGCAGTTCTTTAGCCAGTAAACTGAAGGATTATCATGAAGAACATTTGCTTGTAAGCTAATGCTGAAAAAAAATGTCAGTATTTAAGTCGTTTCGTTTGCTTTAAGAGCAATTTCATTTTGCGGTTCAGAAGAATCCTATATAAAAACAGTGTAGAAAAACGTACAACTGAAAACTAATGCGTGCCTTGTTTTTCGTAAAACTTGATAGCAAAAAGAAACGAATTAAAACTGAGAATGCCACCAAAATGCTTGAATAACGCTTTAGATCGAATTTCCATGCAGTAATACTTTCAAACGTATTTTACAACCTCATTTAGTCTGTATAAAAGTCTCAAGTTAAGAATCTCAAAATTTTCATTATTTTCTTAGTGACTTATGCGGTGCAAGAAATTATGGTCACTTCTCCTAAAAAGCTAAATGAGGGAGTAGTGTCAGAATCTTCAGGGTTTTGTATCTACGCAGTTTGGTCAAATATTTAAGGGTATCAACTTCTAAAACGTCTTTCAACTTCAAGCCGTACACACAAAAGAGAATGGCACACCTGTCCGCCTTTACTCATAGAAACAGTAGGCTGAGGGAAAGAGAGAGACAACAGCTGCGAATGAAACTTGAATTGATTACACACGATATTCTTGATAGGTTAAAGTAAAGATCCCATAAAAAGCTTAAGTCGAAACATAGAAGATTTGATTTTATACACGTTTTACTCTGTTCTCACGGCCTGTTTCCTTCTCGTCGAACAATGATAATTTTGTGAGGAATCATATAAATATAATTTAATGTCTAGCCTTTTTTACATTCTTTGTATATTCACACAACATCTCAGCATTTGTCAATGTCATCCGCATCTTTTATAAGTGTTAGCCTTTTAATACTCTTGACTTTTGACAATATTTTCTCAAAGTTTCTGTTAATGTTTGTACAAATTTATTTTGATTTTTTTTGAAGTGTAAATTTAATACACCTGTTACAATGATATGCTTCCTCAAAAAATACTTTCTCAGTAATTTAACAAAAAAGCGCCTTGAGGACGGTGGTGAATCAGGTCCTTTTGCAATAAATAAACATTTAACGTTTTTGACACCTGTGCCCAAGTAAACAAAACCCACTGATTTGGAGTTTCTTTGTCTTCTCATTGATTTTGTCGCATTACTAGCTCCTCAGGTGGTAAGCAAGGATGTGTGGTTTTAATGTTTTTGAATTCTTTCAGTTACAGTGGAATAGTCAGTAAAGTTCCAAAGTGCCATTACATTTATACGTATGATAAATCGTTGTGACAGCCCACTTCAAAACAAATAGCCCTTCCTATCCGCACACCATAGAGTGTTTTCACATGATGTCACGGTGGCCATATTGGTGTCCCAAATCAAAGAAACGGCGGCCATGATGGTGTCCCAAACTAAACCTCTGGGAATAAAGGGGGTAGTTTCTAAAGAAACTGTGGTGCTGCGTCGGTGGGGAAGTAATACACAAAAACTTGGTATTATCAACAGAGTTGATAAATGTAAATTGACCACTAGAATCCCTGTACGGTGGTCAATTTACATTTATCAACTCTGTTGATAATACCAAAATGTTTGTGTAAACCTCTGGGAATTGCGTCCTATTTTTATACAAATAGCTTCTTTTGTTTTAGGGGGACGCTGTCACAACATTAGAGACATTTGTATGGATTTTGAGCTATGTTTCAAGGTCCATAACTTGGTCTCTGTTCAACTTAAAAGAGTCAAACTTGGTCAAACGACCAATCTCAATGTTATCTTTCATGTGATTGTGTCAATTTATCGATTACTTCAAAATTTGAAACTCGCCCCAGTTCCCTTTTGAATTTCGGAATGGCCAATAGCGATACTCATTGTTACATCACCTATTGTCATCAATGTGCCACAGAGGTTTATAGAGTACTAAAGTGTGACGTCACAAAAATAGAAATTATGGGATTTGTCAGGATATTCTGAAAGAACAATGTCCAAGAGGCCTGCTTGCCAAAAATGAGCATTTGGGGACAAATCGTCTCTGAGATCGTAGCCCAGTTATGCTTACAAAATTCCATACAAACCCTTCTAAATTTTTTTTGGGTCGACCCAAAAAAAATTTAGAAGGGTTTATATGGAATTTTGTAAGCATAACTGGGCTACGATCTCAGAGACGATTTGTCCCCAAATGCTCATTTTTGGCAAGCAGGCCTCTTGGACATTGTTCTTTCAGAATATCCTGACAAATCCCATAATTTCAGAAATTTCATTTTTATGACGTCATCACTTTAGTACTCTATTGGCTCTCGAAACAAAGGATTCTTTTGTTCTGTGGTTGGCAAAATTTAAATATCAAAAGACTTGTTTGTAAACAGTGAATATCGCTATTCTTGTCACTCGAAGCCACATCCCACCAGCTTCACATTTTCAATTCAACATAGCCAATCCCAACGTCACGTTTTCAAAATGCCGTGACAACATTGCGTGACTGAACACAATAGTGTCTGGTTGCTTTCGGCCATGCAATCAGCAGCTAAGATGCCGAACGATGGCAACTTTTCCCGTTTAGTAGCCGTCGCAGCAGTTTCATTTGTAGTATTTCAAGCTTTTTGTCGCGTCGTAAAATCAATTATTCCTCTACCTTCAGCCCTTTCTTTGAGCAAGGGGTGGTTGTACTATAATACTTTGATCTCTTTTATTCACGCGCTGATTTCATCTGTTTGGTCAATCTATTGGTAAGTTGTAGTCAATCGGTTCTTCCAGTTAAAGCCTGATTATTCTTCTGGATTTATAAGTCGTTCTGTACAGTATGCATGACAAGCTCAGCTCTGAATATCATTTACAGTTTTCATGATAATCCTGGAATGCTCAGCAACCTGATGAAAAACTGGAATTTAACGTCAGCGTACTTACTAGCGTTTTTAGCAGGTAAGAACAAATTCCTCATAGAATTTATCAGTAAAATGCACTGTTTAACCTTCAGTGAAGTACTATGTTTTACGGTTTCATATTTCAAGGTTTGAATTTATCACAATGACACGAAAGACATGCAAGTTTGAATATTTATTACGTAACCGAACATGACATATTGAACTTCTCTGTTCTGAGAGAACATCTTCATTGTCACTACACTCGAATTTATTGCGATCAGTCATGTTCCATGATTTAAAAAAATACGTGATGTCACTTAAGTTTTATCTGGAGGTTGAGAAATCACTAACAAAAACAATTGGCGTTGTCGATGTTTTGGATCATACATGTCATGGATCTAGCACATGGCAGTCCGTTCGCTAGCTGAGCAGAGCAGGTGAAGATTGCCCTCTGGACAAACAGGGGGATTGTGAACTTAACAATTTGAGATAAAATTATAATGGGTTAGGATGTTAAACAGAAAATCCCCTTGATCATGTGATATATTTCAACTCGTATATATGGGGAAGAGGGTGTTCAATTTAGTCAGGGCGTTACAAATGGATCATCGAATATTGATCGATCGATTAGTTAAAATAATTGATAAATATCAATAATCACATGATTTTGGATCAGAGTATCAATTTTGACTGGTGACTGGAGTAAAATCAATTCAATGGAAGGCTAATGAATCATGGTATGAAATCAAACGGAAAATAATAACTGTATACTACCATGACCTCTTCTTGATGACCTTTCATAACTGTCTCATTTGACGGCATATTCCACATGTGTTGACCAGCAGCCTTGTTGATGTTACATGCGCGCGCGCACCATGTGTGGGGCCTTGTTTGTATTTTACCGCCATGTTTTACATGTTTGATTAAAAGACATTTGAATCTCTGTATGAGACACAACAGATTGGCGACGAGGATGGGATTGTTCTGGCTGAGTTGACAGCCTGTGCACCCTTTTGACACTTGCTCAATAGGCCATATTCGTATTCTCGGTATTGACCTGGATCTAGCATGAAGTGGAGGCTCTTGCGGGGGAATACATTTACATATGAAAAGATTCCCCCGCAAGAGCCTCCGCTTCATGCTAGATCCAGGTCACTACCGAGAATACGAATATGGCCTATTGCTTTGTCTATTCCTGGTCACCATAAGTAGCTTCAGGCTAACGCCTTCATTTTGGTGGCTTCAAGGTGGCCATCACGGAGCTCATCCAACACTTGTGTTTGGTGTTTTGGTGGGATTAGCACCCATGAACCCCACATCAGGCAACCATCTTGTAAGGTAGTAGAGCTTGTCCTTCCCTCTGAATGGTTCCAGCTCCTTCTTGTTGACCACTGGCCAGCCTTGTTTGGTGTGTTCCATCACACGTGATACAGGGTCTGGAAGAGGGGGGGCCACCCCTTTTTCGCGAGAATCCCGCATCCCGCATGTTTTTTATCAGTTTCCCGAATCCCGCTTTTCTTTCCCAGAAAAATACATTAAAAAGTCTAATTTCTACAAAAGCTAACAAATCCCCTCAAGATTATAGTAAAAGTGAGGCTGCCGAAGAGACTGAAGAGCTTAATTAAGCAATATATGGAGTCAATAACTGGTATGTCATGACACCACGTGCACTTTTCTGGCATCTGATTGAAACAAAATACTATCTGACAGTTAAACATTAAAACCTATTAACCAGACACTCCATAGGGTGTTTGGTTTGAAAGGAGACACCACTAAGTGCTCGCCTGATTGATTCGCTTTGGTCGCTAGTAGGTGCTAGAACCGGTGGGACGTGATGGTTTCCGGCATTCCCGACAAACACGCAAACAGAAATCCCGCATCCTGTGCCCAATTTTTGGCAAGTCCCGCTTCCCGGGGAACAGTCAAATCCCGGATCCCGTCAATGTATTTATCGTTTTCCCGATTCCCGCACCGTATTTTGGTCAAATACCGAATCCCGAAAATACCCTTCCAGACCCTGGTGATAAAATCGGATCTCTTTGGGTGGCTTGGCAGATCATATCAGCACTTACTGGCAGCACTTCCATCTGTGACACTTGAAAGATCTCCACTGGGTCAACCATCTCCTTGTCATGTGTTTCTTTCAAAGGCCCCCAGAGAGACTTGACTTATGACTCTTTTGTTGTTGTTGTTATTATTATTTTGTAGTTGGGGGTGGGGGGGGGGAGGAATGCTATGCTGCATGTGTTGACCAATGGCCTTGTTGATGTTTATACATGCGCGCGCACACCATGTGTGTGGCCTTGCTTGTACTTTACCGCCATGTTTTACATGTTTGATTAAAAAGAAGTTTGAATCTCTGTACGAGACACAACAAATATATCAGCAGATATATGAATGAAAATCCAAAGATCATCAGTAAAGTGCAGTACATCGATCACACGGTTGCAGAGGTTTGAGTGGAAACATTAATGTTCTTTGCAATTCTAAACTGAAGCACTTCTGTTATCTCTGGTTATCTGGGTTATCCAGGGCACCATTTAAGTAACCAGTGAGCTGTTTAGTCTTAGGGGCATGGTATTGATAATCACACCACTTTTTGTTATCGATATAAATCAATATAAATCAAACTCTAACTATATAATCGATTAAAATCGATAATCACACCAGTTTTTGTTATCGATTTTCATCGATTTTTGATAATAATCAGTTAATTAGTATCAACATAAATTGATTTATCTCGATTATTATTGATTATCCAGAATATTGATTTGTAACGCCCTGATTTAGTCTTGAAGTGATAAAATGATTTTTCTTATCAAAAATTCACTTGAAGAATGCCTGAATACGAATTTTAGTATTGACTTCCATCTATTTTATTTCACATAAAATTGACAAATATTAATGTCTTTGGTTCTTGATCTGTCATGTGTAAGAAATCAGTGGAAATTTTAACAATGGTCTCCATTTGGCAGGAAAATAAACTCAGTTATTTGTCCGTGGACATCATCTGTTCTGAGAAGCGAAAACTGTGAGCTCCGATGAACTGATGATGTCCAAGGACAAATATCCGAGCATATTTTTAAAGCCAAATGGAGGCCAACAATCACGTGTGAGTGAAAATATTTGATGGATTATAATAATATTAACACTTAATGACTGGAAAGTGATTGATATTCACATTCACGGAAAACAGTGAACCGTTTCCTGTTTGACATCATAGTTTTTGCAATGTTGCCTGCTCATGGCATTTGGCAGTAAACAGTTTCATTGTTAGATGTCATGTGACCACAAACTAGCCAATGAATAGGTGTGCCGTAGCGGGAAAAATGCCAGCTAGATAACAATATGTATTTTTAATATGTTCTACACCTATGATCCTCACGTGACCTGGCTTCATTGTTTGAATGTCTCACCTCTCAACACAATCAGAAATTATTCACATTATGTGAAGGATTACCATATTGATTGAATTGGCAACTTGTTGTTTGAGAGGTGTTCATTTGGGAGGGACATTGAAAGGCAGACAGTCATGAAATGGAGAATTCTGTTTTAGCTAATTACTCACTGTTCCTTAAAAATACATACCCCACTGTACCAACCCTGCCTGTCTTATAAGGGAGCAAGCACTTTCAAGAGAATGGTGAAGAAGGGGGGGGGGGGGGGGGTCAAGATCACATTTCACAGGAAATAAAATTGTCCTTTCACAATTCATGAAAAAAAAAAAGACGAAATGAAATCACATTTATTTCTCATTTGACGGAAAATGATTTTGCAAAATCACGCTTCACGGCTACTATGGAAATCATGATATATGAGGAAAAATTAATTTTTTCCTTATAAATCATCATTTCACATTTCACGGGGAAAAAGGGGGCTGATCACAAGTCTTGAAAATACCCTTTATCACCTTCTCTACAATGACCACTTTCCTCTGTCCTTAAGGTGGCCATTGTGAAGAGGTTGGACTGTATGTTTTTAGTCCATCATTTGTCACCCTTTGTCTGGTGCTCCAACTGAGCAAGTAATTCCATCTCAAGCAATACCTCAAACTGTGCAAATTTTATTGCAGCAAATTTTTGAATGAGTGATTAATGGTTTGGGTGTGGAAGATTGAGTACTTAGTATAGTCCCTGGAAAGTTCGACAAATCTCTGAAAATTCCAACATGGTTCCTCACTGCAGTTGGACCTCACAGCGGATCGGTTTAAAATTCTGGGATGTGAATATCAATCACTTCTTACTTTTGTTCTTCTCTTTAGTCTTAGTCCACTGCTGACTGGCAGTTAGAATTTGTTGCAAAAATCAATAGAAGATGATGGTATTCATACATTTGCCTAGACGTTTGCTTTCCCACCCCTCCATCCCATAATTTTGCCTATGCACTCAGACTGTGTGCAAAAAATGTGGCAGTAACAGTGAAAGGTTGGGGAGGGGGTGTTAAGGAAGATGCATGTGGGTTCTTGTGTGTTAGGGTGTTATTAGAGTAGTTTTTGTGCTGTTTGAGAGGTTTGCTCAGAAATAAGGCAGACAGCAATTAATCAATAGTGTCCCTGAAAAATAATAACTTATAATACATATATAATATCAATAAAATTGATAAAAAAAATGCTATGCAATATTGTTATAATATCTTAGTTACACATATATAAAGCAATAGGCCATTTCCGAATAACCTCAGTCCTCTTTTTCAAAACAAGTCTTAGTACTTACCCTTTCATATGCAAATCAATTTTCATTCACATGAAAATGAGTTTAATTTGCGTGTGAATGAAAATTGATTTGCATATGAAAAGACGAGTACCAAGAGTTGGTTTGAAAAAGAGGCCTGAAGTAATTTGGAAATGGCCTATTGTTTAAAAAGTTATGGTAACTGCCTTACATCTTGTCTTTTGGTAGTGATATCAGGAATGGTTATAACTTCATTGGAAAGATCAGAGTTCCAAGTAGAAATAGCCAAATATTGAAAAGTGTTTAGTTCAAAAGTAGCAAGCTTTGGCACAAGGAGCTTTTTGATCCCCGGAAGTTAGGTTTTAGGTTCTTAGATCTGTAATAAAGCAACAGCGGTCAACGATTCAACTAGGATTTATTATGACAACATGGCCGACTTACAAGCTCGAACAACCTTATACAAGGAATCATGGGTATGATCATTGTACAGTAAAGCATGATGGGTAACAGATCCACATCTTGAATCAGGCAAGATGTTTTAGGTCATTAATGTTTTATTTGCCAAACATGACAGGCGAAGGTAACAAAACAGGGTCAACGGATGAGGTCTAAATTCTCCCTTTCTAAACTGAAAAATAATCTTAATGTTTCTGTAATTCTGATTAGTTGATGAATTTTCCATCAGGTAATAATCTAATGCTTCTCTTACAAGTGTTGTGTGCCGACTTTAGGATCAGGTAATGAGGATGTATTGTGGTTATTGAGCGCTAATCAAGTTCCCTTTTGTGTCATCCTAGGTTATATGTTACATGACACTTTGGACATCATAGCATTTGACTTCAAAGGATCACTTGGACTTATTGTTCATCATATTGTGGTAGGCTCCAGCTTTAATTCAAATGACATCTAAATTTGTTTTTCTTTAAGTCCCACACTTAATTTCTTCTTTCTCAGTCCAAAACATGATGAAATGACAGGGTTAATTTGTTTCTTTGGAGCAATTTTTGCTTGGTGGAGACTGAAATAAAAATCTAAAAGACTTCCGTGCGCCCTCACTGAGTTCCAGTTGATAGCTTGGTACAGTTTTATGTACTGTATAGCTTTAATAGGTTTGTTGTTCTTATAACATCCATCAAATATTTAGTATGAGAAATACATTTCAATGTTACTCAATTTCGCTCTGCAAGGGCTGGTTTGATGTCATTGTTGATCATGTGTCTTCTCCCATGTGCTTACCTGCGGAGGCACGTTAAAGAAAGTTGTGTTTCTCGTTTTTCCGGTCTGTTTGTCATCCTTTATTCCCAGGGTTTATGCGCTCTTCAATAGCATATATCATAATTGCAGTTCAAGTCCCAAGCCATTAGTGATTCTGAAGCTTTGGCTATGCTTACTTAAGTTAGTTTAAGGTAGTTAGTGGTAGGTAAATCCAGGAAGTCTGCCAATATTATTAGTAGGCAGACTCGCGAAGACAATAAGACACTCAGACAGTAGGTTGTGATGTAAGAACGGTAGAGATCCCTTTGGGAACAAGAGCCATAATGGCTTTTAGCTCAAGGGAAAATTGCAGGATGCAGCTTGGAAAGGACAAAGGATAGCACAAATCCAAAACAAGAGTATCCCGTTTGTCAGCAAAAGGTTCTTTGGAATTAAATGCTGGCTTATATTTAGTTTGAGCGGTTTGCGGCGATTTTTTGCTGTAATTGACTTGGTTCTTATGCCATATTGTTTGGTCTGGACCTCGTTAATTTCTATATTAAATTTCAGTATTTAGACTGAAGGCTTTGATGCTGTATTCTATTTTATTATATGGCTAGTGTTTGTATACGATATAACGCGCGTTCTGATTGGCTGAGCGAAGCGAAGCACCAGGGCATTATTCTCCCGTAATGCCCACGGGCCGATTACGGATGATGCAAATTAGGAACAAAAACAACAAAAAGTCATCCAAAGGCCACATTTGTTTTATTAACATTGAAAATTGGTGCCTCTAGAGCAAAAAACTGAAAACACGACCACTAAAACTGTTACTGAAACGTTTGACCTGAGTTTGGAAAATATCAATGAATAGATTATCGTGAAGTGGCGACTTGTGCTTGAACTAATTTTTTTTCCCTTAGAACCGTTATGTTAGCCATATAATAAACAACTTAATAACCTCGACCGTTCGGTCGTTACGGGAAAATCTCAAACCTCGGCCTAGCTGTATTGACCTCGCTATCGCTCGGTCAATACGGCAAGGCCTCAGTTTGAGATTTTCCCGTAACGACCTCACTCTCGGTTATTAAGTAGTTATTGATGCACGTTTGTATCCGAGTTTGAGCGGCTCAATCGATGGTTTGTTTCGAGATGTTGATTTCAACGCTGATTTGTTCACACATCTAAAGCTTTCATATCTCGAGTATTTGCTCGTAAATCAACAATTAATACGGGTAGACCTGCCTTAAACCAGTTCCCTAGGTCAGACCAATGTTAAAGGCAATGTCTATATGCTTTTATTAAGTAGGATACAAAACTGTACAAATGTTCGAGCTTGAAATCCCACACTATAAAGCAGGTTGCAGAATGCGCCGCCAATTCAGGACTTAAAGTGCACATTAACTATACCCTATTTCAGACCAAAATGGTCAAAATTGATGTCCCATTTCCGACCGAAACGGCTTAAAAACCATACCCTTTGGCGCCGCACATACCTATAGAATCCATATAAGGGAGTACCCCCCCTCCCCCCCCCCCCACCGCCGGGAAAGACTACGGAGCATTCAAAATGGCGACTGAAAAAATTTTGGGTGTTGTCCTGTTAATGGCGTCACACTGGGCATGCGTAATACGAAAAGAGTCGTTTTGTGCGTCAAATGCATTTCTAAGCTCGGGGCGCTATCGCACACGAGCAAAAAGTGTTGACCACACATTTCGTCCGTGGTTGTGTTGAGACTATTTTCTGTTCCTTCTGTTTTGCAGGTTATTTCAATTACTATGTTGGTGCTATACACGGAACAGTGTCTTCCCTTAGCGACATGCCTTTGTGTCATAGAAATCAACAGTGTTTTCTTGCACTCTCGACGCCTGATGTATTTTCATGGAGGAAACCGTTCACATTTCGAATACAAGTTAAACCTTGTGGCTCTGTTTGCTTCGTTTGTTGCGCTACGATTTGTGTTCGTGGTTTTGTTGACTGCTTACTTTATTCACAACAGACATATGGCGCCGTTGAATATTTATGTTCCTGGGGTTTTTGGATTTATGGCATTAATTGTCATCAACCTGATTCTTTTCTTTCGTCTTTGTAAGATTGAGTTCATGGAAAAGGCATCACGAAACAAGGAGCACATAAACGGTATCGTTAAAGAGAAGTTTAATTAAGAAGTTGCTATTTCTTTTTTCTGAGGCCTTCCAAGGGGTAGAAGCGACAACCGACATGGCTCCGAAAACAGGCGACAATCTTCTCCCAAAACACCGACAATTGACGGAAATTGGCAGAAAAACGTGATGGTTTGCGTCAGATACAATTCACTTTTAATTCGTCTTCGTCTTCTTTCCGACAGTGATAGTTTTTGTCCCTAACCAAATTGAGGCGACAGACAGTCATAAACGAACAACAAAGCGACAACAGACCACCCCTTGGAAGGCCTTTCTTGTAGATGTCTGTAAATCATTTATCACACTTTCCAACTATCTTTTAGTTTTTTGACTTCTACCTAGGAAATTTACAGGGAAAAAGTATTTTATATTCTCTCTTACAATTTAATTTAATTTTTCAAAATCCAGCGGTGATTGCTATTATTTAACACTTTTCAAGCATACAGCAAACAACAAAAGGAGCTAAAATTCAAACATGACAACAGAAATTTATTTGCCCAAAGAACTTAAAATAATGCCATGATAAATTATATTGCAAATAATGTATTACCAGTGTATTCAAAAATTAAATATAGTTTACTGTCTAGAATAAAACTGAGAAAAGGTATGGTCACCATGCTGACAGCGATGTGATACTACTTGAATTGCCACTGACCGGTTGGCTCAGTTGGTAGAGCACTGGACTTCGGTCATGGCCCACGGAGCAATTTTTAAAGTGCGTGGGCCGCTTTGGCTTAAGGGAGCTTAAGATTCTACGACGGCGACGGCAACGAAAACGTTATTTCAAAATACAACTTCTCGTTTGTGTAACTCTTTCGCGATTATTCCAATTTGTTTAACATGAAAAATGCTGGCGAGCTGTCCAGGGCCTAAATTACTATGAACGATGTTAAAGCAAAGAAAGAGAAAGAAAAACTTGTCACCATACACTCCCGTTCTCGAGAAAACCCGAAATTTGGTCATTTCACGTTTTTTTGCAGAGGAAGGCAGAGAAATGTAACACAATGTTTTTCCTTTCTCTTTCTTTGCTTTAACATCGTTTATAGTAATTTAGACCTTGGACAACTCGCCAGCATTTTTCGTGTTAAACAAATTGGAATAATCGCGAAAGAGTTACACAAACGAGAAGTTATATTTTGAAATGACGTTTTCGTTGCCGTCACCGTCGTAGAATCTTAAGCTCCCTTTAACTGTGGAGAGGGAGCTGACTCAAAAGTTCATAATACTTATTCCGTCAGGCTTGGATGCTTTTCTGCGAGGTCCACCAGCTTTAGTCGAACACTATTAGCCTGTGAAAGTACTTCTCATTTTTGGACATGTATTTTACTTAAGTTAATATTTTTTCCTACAAAAAGTGGGGGATGGGCCTTATGTCCTCAGCCCCTCCCCCTGCGCGGTCCCTGGCCATGCGGAAGGTCGCGGGTTCAAAACCCGGCCGGTCCAACACTCAGTGTCCTTAACTGAGTAGAAAAGTGCTTGCCTTTGTAACGACATCTGCAAATGGTTAGACCTTCTAAGGACAACAAATCGTAGGTCCCGTCTCACATCTTTGTGAGACGTTAAAGAACGCCGTTCGTAAAGTGCAGGGGACGTAGTTGTTGGTTTGTGTGAGCAAATGCTTGGAGTAATTAGCTGTATATGTTATTCTTCAATTCGAGGAAAAATAAAGTATGATGATGGTGGTGATATTCCTGCAAACGTTTTCGGACTCAAAGGCGTGAGATTTTCATCCTGGGAGTGCCAGGATTTTCGAAGACAACACGATCACATCCGAAGATTTCCAAATTCGCGCGAAGGCTTACGAAGACGCCCGAAGAATAGCTCCAGTGCTCCAGATATGCATCAGTGTCTTTCCTTAAAAAATCAGATATTTGTGGGGAAGCTAAGAATCGTCATTTTACTTATTTTACATAGATTTTTCTGTGATAGCTCTCATTTTTCAACTAGCGTATGAAACTGCTCGCGTAGGCGTGAGTTGGCGAGAAAACAAAGTTTTCAACCCGCAGCTGGGGCCTGTTTCTCGAACGTTACGAAAACTTTTCAGGCTCCGCGAAAAGCCATTTCTAAAACTGCGATTCGTCTATTCTAAAAAGCCGATCTTTTCCTATGATTTTAAGATACGAAAGGGGAAATTTGTTGCAAAATTTCGTGTCTGGAAACGTCTTCGTTTTTAAGGAATTATGGCACTCGGAATAGGTCCGAAAAGTTTCGGGGGTTTCGAGAAATGTTCCCCTGGCGTGAGAGTTGCTAGGTATATGATGATGATTATGAGGATGATGATTACGGATCACTATTAATTCGATGCTTTTAATTTGAGCCTGGAGTCTTGCTATCGTTAAATTTATTTTTGTACATGCCAATATTAAACTAGCCGTGCGCATTAAGTATTTTCGTCAAGCTTTCTTGGTTTTCAACCTTGAAATTAAAATGAAAATGCCTTTTCCAAGTTGTACGTGTGAAGCTGATTACTGTGGAACATTGTGTGCATCCGCTGACTTGCTAGTATAACGCATGGCACATATTCCGCATATGACCGCTAAAAATAAGCTGAAATTGTTGAACGTGAATAAATGAAATCATATATATTTGAACTGCAGATAAATGAATGAAGTTGCAAACACTACTTAAGCATTAGTGAAAGTAAAGCCTACTCACTTTCATCATCATTCATTTATGAGCAATTTAAGATATATGATTTCATATACTGTATTCACGGTTCACCTATTCATCCTTCACGGATTTATTACAAACCCACAGTTGGGTTGTTGGCTCAGTTGGTAAAGCACTGCACCGCTATCGCAGAGGTCATGGGTTTGGCTCCTACACAAGCCTGAGCTTTTTGTGACAAAAGGCCTTCTGGAAGGCTTTCGCCACTGTCATGGCGCTGAGTGAGTGAAAGCGTAACCATCTATATCGCGCAAAACTGGCCAAAAAAACTTAGTCACAGTATTTTTTCAATACTGCCCGAGTAGTGTATGACATGCGCATGCATGCTTGCATCCTTAAGCTGTACAACCAAAATTACGATCATGGAAACTGCTAAATAACAAATTTTATGAAAATAAAACAAAATAGGAGGTACTTGCTTCAGCTGGTTTTTCAAGGAGTGCAGATTCAGTGGATTCAATCTGAATCCGGCTTTGGGGACGAATTGGATAAGTTAGAGGACAAAACACGTAGTACTGTTCCATGGAGTACCCTTGGATTACCTAAAATGGAGTCCCTTGCAAATAATTTGGGGGTCAAGGAAATGACTTTTACCGCTGACCATCTTAATTGCAGACTCCATAGCCACCAGTTCGGATGGCTACAAAAAGCCCCCCTTCCGTAGAATTCTGGCCGAAACGTTTGAGAAGACGCACCCCTTTTTTAAAGATGCTTTTATTCCATTTGGTAGGTTTGTAGTCAGGAACTACTGGAAGATCTGTTAATGTATTTTTCTATTGCTACCATGCGGTAGGGAGGCCATCCAAGGATAGAAGCGACAAGCGACATGGCTCCGAAAACAGGTGACAATATTCTCCCAAAACACCGAAAACCGACAGAAATTGGCAGAAAAAACGCGACAGTTTGCGTCAGATAAAATCGCTTTTAATTCTTCTTTGCTTTCTTTGCGACAGTGACATTTGCCAGCCAAACGGGCGACAGACAAAGTCATAAACGAGCGACAAAGCGACACCATATCACCCCTTGGAAGGTCTCATTATATATGTCCGATTTTTCGTTTTTCGTTTTTCGTTTTTTGATAAACATATGACCAGGGAATTACCGAGGTTCTTATTTTCAGTGGCATGGTTTCCGTGCGCACTGTTTGGTTTTCCTTATCAGCCCTTGACAGGGTGAGTTATCTTGGCATGTACGAGTCTTTTCCCTAGTCCCACCTCCACAGGTTTGGTCACAAGCACTCCATGCAGACCAAGCGCTCCATCCTGTAATTAGAAAAACAGAACGTACTGGTCATGATTCGGCCTAGCTATAAACATGCCATCTTCCTCGATACACTGGTCCTCGGCCGCACACATTGGCCGAAATACACATAGAATCGACAAAACGGTAAACACTCGCATGGCAACTAAAGTATAAAAAGTAAAAAAGCCGCCAAATGAAAAAAAACAACAGATATGACAATTAAAAACAAAATGGCAATAACAACCAAATGCTGTTTCCATTCTATAATTGCAAAAATTCTTGCGCTTTTAGTGCTGATCTTAACTTATTAGATCTTATTTCCACTCCCGACAAAGACGCAGCGTGCCACGAATAGATTAAATTTTATTTCGGTATTAGACTCCCTTTACCTTTTGTACTATCAAAAGAAACCAGGTTGAGAATCGAGTAAACTCAAAAGGCACACATTGAGCACTGCTGATGTCCACGTGGCAGTGAGTATTCCTTAAATCTAGGAGTACTACTCGCTACCACGTACTCGTAGTGTCCTCATATGTGTGGCTCTCAGCTTAACCAAACACATTAACTTGTGAAGTATTTTTGTGATACTAAGCCACATCCCACAAGTTTTAAAGTTTCATTGAGAATAAACCATACATTCTGCGGAAATTGTCCTGAGTTCAACTCATAAGTTATTTGGAGCCGGTCCGATGTAACTATATCTCTCAAAAACTTCTGTTAACTCACATATTAATAATCTTTGTTTTTTTTGTGGCTCCCAATTGTACTGATAGTTATGTTAATCAAGCATTCAAGTGCCGTGGCCATACATCTGAAAGACTCTGAGCACACTTTTGTAGGTCCTGCACTCCGCTGCTTTCTCCCAATTTAGGGAATTGTAAAATTAAGATCTTTCATTTGGCGTTAGTTTGAATAAATCATTAACACAGTTCCAACCACAACGGAGTTGATGATGTAAATTGACCACCGTACAAGGATTCTAGAACATCTAGGGCAGCTTTATCAGCTTTGAGAATCCCTGTACGGTGGTCAATTTACATCATCAACTCCGTTGATAAAACTACATTTTTGTGTACAACTCCTGCACCAACGCAGCACCACAGTTTCTTTAGAGACTATCCTATTTATTTATCTTGTTGCTGACATAGTTTACCTTGTTACCGAGGTTTTCACGGTTTATGCTGCTATTTCCTGCCTCTATAACTTCCTTAGTGCCTTACCTCGTAGTGAAGCGTCTTAATGCTGAACTTGCTGTGATAAGTTACACTGAACAGTATCAATTTAAGGTCGATAGTGAGAGCAGAAATCCTTAAGTGGCGCGAGTGAGATGACCTTTTTTAAATTGATGTTGCTAAGGCACGAGAGAGAGAGATATCTATGACAAAGAGCAGAAGCAAAAGACAACTGAATCATCTGACAGTTTAAAAGTAGAGATTAATGAGAGAAAGCCGATCCGATAATTGAAATTACTGTAAAAACCAAGCGTTGGGTACTGATGGTGCACGAACGGTAATTGCAAGTAATAAGAGAAATAGAGAGCAGAAGGCTTAGGTAGAAAACAATTAGCACGAGACCATCTTCTCGAAAACTGAGAGAATACCCTCTAAGCTTGCACCCAGTAGCACCTGATAAGCGACCCCTAACATAACTGATCCAGCCCGCAGTTTTAACGGGATTGGTAAGTCTGTCGCAGATCATTTTTAGCGGACCCGACTTACATTTATGGCTTAAGCGGAACAATACACGTCTCTTTAATTTTTGACTCCCAGTATCTTTCATAACATTGTCGAAAGATACATGAATATGGAATAAAGAAATAAGAAAAGCTTTATGGAGGGGTAAGAGGTGGACGCGGCCTCTCGGTAGAGTTTCTTTATATGGAACTTTCTAAACAAATATTTCAGGGTTTTGATAACTGGCAGACTTATACTCTATATATGCTTTTTACTACACTTTAAGGTCAGGAAATGTCATACCGCTCAAATCACTTTGCAACTTCGTAGAGAGGCAGATCTGAAAACAACACCAAGTAACATTATTTGTACGTTATTGTCGAGTTTTACCAATCTGAGACATTTTTATTTCCTATACCTCTTATGTTACGCTTGGGCTGTACCTGTGGTATACTTGGCCCTCAAAAAAAGTTGAAAAGATCCCTTATTCTTTGAGATTCAGCTGGCTTTAAAATTGGTCATTTTATTGCTTTTATTGCAACTGGTCTGACCTTTGCACGATCATTGTGGTCAGCGGATGCGCATCTTGGTAAATTAAATATGGCGATGGCGCCTGAATTTGTTTACAGTTGCCATGAGTGGATTTCGGATATGTTATTTTTATCTTTGCCTGTTTTAATTTAAAAATGAGATTAAAAGGGTAGTTGATAATCAGCAGTTGTTATAAGTTAAATGGCCGAGGCTGGGTTTACTGAAAATGAGGATGACTCGACTGTGGCTGCGAGAATTCTAGGATCAAGGGTAAGTTGACAAGTAGAAGATGCTGTATGGTGGCGAATGTTTATTGTGATTGATTGATTGAGGCTTTGAAATCTTTCCTGGTTAAATACAGCCTCTAGATATTTGATAATTTGGACGCCTGATCATGGAATTAAAAGTTATATTGAATACTGTTTTGTTATGAAGCGGATCAGTTTTTACTAAAACTACCACTTCCAGCGTTGTGTGTTTGACTTGGCTGAAAGCTGTTGAACAAGTCTACTTTTCTCATTTACAATTATTTTGTTGTATCCCTTAAGGTTTCAGCAATCAATTTAACCTCCTCTGTCCTTCTTCACACCCGTAGCGGCTGATGTGTTTGTGATGAGTCTGTAGAGGTGTACACTGATGTGTAATATTGTTGAAATTAGTTTTATTCACAAGCCAAGACATCTTGAACATTGTACTTTTTAAATTAAGTTTATTGATTCATCACTCCACAGAGTCTCCTAAATTTTCCTAAATTCTTTGTTAAATATAAATACACTGTAAAATATAAATATATACATTGTTTAATGCAAAATTATGCATATTTTTTGCCTTTATATTAGGACATCATGGACAGTACATATGTAATGAAGAAATTTCCTTTCAGGCTGTTTATTTAATACAAAAAAATTGGTTTTATTAACAGAGTTGATGGTGTAAATTGACCATCGTACAGGGATTGTAAAAGCTGATGTTTCGAGCATTAGCCCTTTGTCAGAGTGAATTGGATTCGCTCTGATGAAGGGCTAAAGCTAGAAACATCAGCTTTTACAATCCCTGTACGGTGGTCAATTTACACTACCAACTCTGTTGATAAAACCAAATTTTTGTGTACTACTTCCCCACTGACACAGCACCACAGTTTCTTTAGAAACTACTCCCTCTGTATATTAAATACGTTAATTGCTGTTTCAGAATGAAATAAAACATTTTTGCTCTTGGATGTTACAGGATTGGTTGCGCCATCCAAATCAGTCACTCTCCAGGCTGAAAGATGTTAAAAAGACGTCATATCGACTTGGTGGCGGGCCACGGGAGAGGGAAGTAAGCTGTCAATGCAATTACAGGAGTAAAAATAAGAGCAGCTACTTGACTTGGGATGCTGAACCACCACAATTAGCAGTAGACAGTCAAGAGACAGCCAGGTACCCCACATTCAGGCTTGTTACATTCACTTGACTTGTTGGGATATACAGGACTAGTAACCGCCAACAAGGTTGAGAATTTTCTGGCCTGTATAGTGCATAGACATTGCAGGGTTCATACAAGTCCTGGAAATCCTGAAGAGTACTTGAATTTTAGTCTTAATTAGCATTTTATAGGATTAGAAAGTCCTTGAGAATGGTAGGAGGTTCTGGAAAACTCTGGAATTTTGTAAAAACTCAAGTATTAGTAATAACGTTTTTGTGAAATACATTGGGAGGAAGTGATATGGGACAATACACTCTATAGACTCTATTCACTTTATTATTTTCAAAATTAAAATTGACAGAAAAGGTTGTGCCTGCAACTGGCAAAGGCTAATATAGGCAGGCCTTGCCTAAATAGCAGAATTACAAAAAATGTATGAAAACAGAAATTAACTTATAAAGTAGAAAGGAAATACATGTAGACAGTATTAAACAACCACAAGAAAAAACGTTTCATTAACCTAATTTAAAATATTAAAGAGAGATACAGCTACTGTGTATGTTAGTTGGAGGACAGATCAGAAGAAGTATTACCAGAACTTTACATTTTGTATGATCTCAGATAAATCTATATAAGAGTCTTGCAAACCTAAAATGTTGAATAAAATTTGCTTGGGTTTTCTTTGAAATTGATTTTTGGAAAGATTTCTTAATGTTGCTGATTATCAATCATGTGCATTATAGGTCCTAGAGTAAAACTTTCAGAAGCAATTGCTCCTTTATGAGCTCAATTCTCACTCCTGGCCTGCAAATCCAATTATTAAGCACCTGCTAGGTATTCTCTGAGTTCCCCTTGGCTGTTACAAGTTTGATCCCATGGTATATGGTAGCATAGTGCTAGAGACTGTACATGTATGGTTGAATTACCTTGAAAATTGAAAATCCCAACAGGAACAAGGTTCATTACAAGACAACACTGTTGCAACAGCCTCGCCAAAATATCTCACAACATGCAAAAATTATAGTTCTAACTTAAACTGTCAAGGACTTTCTTAACAGCTATAGTTCTTACATGTAATTAGATGACAGTTGTACTTAATTTTACCTTTGATTTGATCACATTACACTTTATCAGTAATTACACTGTAGTGTGCCATACCGGTATTTAGTATCATTGATAATTTCAAATGAACTGTCATATATTATTATTGGTATTGAAAGAAACGTTTTTTGAAATTCTAGTTACTATTATTTTTTAATAGAGTAGAGTATGGCCCGCAAAATTGACCAATCACAGACCACATACTAACTGAGAGATATAATAATTAGAATTATTATTAATATTATTATTGTTATTATTATTTCATACAATATATAGTGACAGGAGATGTGCAGGCATTCCAGTTTTGCTTTCCAGCAAATAAAAAAGTCATTTGGTTTGATACAGAGAAAAACAGTCTTGACAAATATTTGAAATTTAAAGCTGTTGTTTTCTTTGACTGCACCTCATATTGATTTGTTTGGTTTTGTATAGCATGCCAGACTTGTCCATTCCCGAAATAATAAAACAGTTTAATGAAAGACAGTTGCAAAAGAGCAAGCCAAAGACACGACCACACTCCTCTTCAGCTTACATGACCAAGAGTTCAGCAAAGAAGAAACACGACAGCAATGAAAAGCCATCATCTTATAACTACAATGCATTTATAACAGGTACAGTCATGATTGTCAATTGTTAGTATTCACAATATAGTCATTACTACATGGCAGTCGAACCCCACTGAGCTGACTCAGTTGGTAGAGCACCGGACTGCTGAGTGGAGGGTTGTGGGTTCAAACCCCATGCCGGCCAATCACATAACTGCTAAGATCATGGTGACTGTGTACTCAACGTCTGCTTCAGTTCAGATGATCGCATCATTGGGCAGTGACACTGAGCCATTGCCCTCTCCTGGAAGGGGACGTAAATAAACCCACACACTGATTGAAAAGAGTACGCAATGTAGTAGACTTAAAGACTGTCGAAAGTGATAACTTTGTGAAAACAAGTGATAACAGATTTATTAAGATAATACCGTACTTGATTCTCAATAACTTTAATATTCAGCCTCCATGTACCACAATCGGGCCATGAGGTCTTGGGCCACTTTTCAAGCAAGAGAGTGTGAAAACAAGCAAACTTATCTAGACATTGAATACTCACATCCTTATGACAGAGTCCCACTTTCTCTGATTTTATTGCTCTGTGGAGTAGTCTCCAACCCCCCAGCCAATGTTTAAACATCTGAGCCATCCGTGGACTGATCTTACCATTTACCCTGGGCACCAGAGCTTATTTCGTTCGCTACACAGATTGTAGTGAATACTGCAAGGTCGCCGGCGAAATACCATTGAGAACCTCACTTCCATGCCCGGTTTGATTGACATAAAAAAATAACGCTTTCTGAAACTCGCCCAAACCGGTTTATCGCGCATGAGCTTTATCTGTCATATTCTCCCCTTGTAAGTTCTACTAGCGTTTCATACTTCAGGCCGTATTGGTACATGGAGGAGAACTCTGACACACACAGCAGAGACTGACTTAACACTCAAAAACACTCAAAAATTGTTAGGACAAAAGTGGGAACCTCGTGACAGGTATCTTAAGACGTGTGACTCACACTGTGATTACCAACCCATAGAATGGGCCCATGCTTGAGAGACCGCATGATCATACATTGTATAAATTATTATAAGTGTTGTTTTTCCTCAGTGAAGGGTCAGACTGTGACACCACAGCTTCGGCCCCCTCACGGCTCGCAACCAATTAATGACACCAAAAGAGATGATGCTGCTTTTAAAGGTACCAGGAAAAATGAATGTTAACTATAAACGAGAAAATGAAGCTTAGACAGTTCTTATTTGTATCAACAATCTTTGCCAAAATTTACAAAAAGTTAAGATACTTTGTACACTCTGTATTATCCACTGTTATCCCTTGATGTCCTTCATATTTGGGCCCCCTGTTCTCTCGAAGTTTACAAAGCTAAGATACAGTGGTATATTTGCAATGCGGGGAAGGGGGGAGGGGAGGGGGTGCAAGATTTACGAGCAAAGGTCTCTGAAAGTGCCCTACGTGACAAGGATGCACCCATGCGAAACCAGTCGCTCGTCATTTTAATCTCCCTAAGCACTCCAAAGAACACATGGCGATCTGCGGCCTTCACCTACATCAAGGTACCACGGAAAGTTGCAAGAATCTAGAACAAAAGTTCATCTTCCAAATCGGCATTCTTAATCCCCACGGTATGAACGAACGCTTTTCATTCAATCAACGTATTCCTGTTTATCACGTTGCCATGTAACTCCACCAATAGCGTAGCTCCATCTCCTCTATATAATCCACACACAGCCCATTCCTCGATTTGCTCTGACGAAGGGCTAACGGTCGAAACGTGAGTTTTTAGAATCCCTGCACGGTGGTCAATTATACACAAAAATTTGGTTTTATCAACGGTATTGATAAAGCTCCCCCATCGACGCAGCAGCACAGTTTCTTTAGAAACTACCGCCTTTGTAAAATTTTTGGTCGGGATTCTGGTCAACTTCTGATGCCTAACGGTTAGGCTTCATTCAGTTTGAACACAATGTGAAGTACAGGCAAAAGACTTGATTAACAAAGTTGGGATGGCCCATTCAACCTGATATCTTTGTTATTCCATGCATCATTATTTTGTTCTCATTATCTATTGCTACACAGCCTGAGAATACAACAGTCTCTCGTCACCATGTCAATGGTTACTATCCACAGCTACACATTGTGCGGGGCTCTAGTTTGACCTCACTTGAAACCACGTTGAGCATCGGCATATCGTACTTCGACTTCACACTGTTTTTCCACAAATATATTTAGTGTAGTTTTTTCTTTTGCAATGTAGGACTGTTATATCTTGATCAGCAAGTAGA